>JAJOOS010003503.1:0-27444 GCA_029582725.1 Solanum chiquidenum | reverse complement strand
ATATTTTCTTCCCTAATAACTGGCCCAATTTTTGAACTACTTCAATTAAAAAATCTCAAAGAAATATATATATATATATATAACTTTAAAAGCATCAACTCCTAACCTTAATGTTAAAATACTAAAATACCCCTATCCCACATTACAGCCCCCACGCTATATACATACACCCAGTCGGAAACGCCACCAATTCAACCTGCTACACTTTCAACATCCCTCTTCGCCCTCTATAAACGACCATTGGTAAGCGACACCACTTCTGCTGCCTCCTCAATGAAACAACACATCCGTCCAGCAATGACAAACAGTCGCACCCTACCACTTTCTCCTATTTCTATGTCTGCCACTTAGATTCTTTCCCCCCCATCAAACACACCACAATTACAGTTTAAGCACTGGCACGCAGAAAAAACTCAAACACATCATCAACACATCTGCTCTGCCTGTCAAACAGAACAACTTAGTATCTGCTGTGCGATTTCATTAACACATTGTAAGTTCTTCCCTTCTGACTGACATTCCGTTATTTTTGAAAACATATACAGTCTATGAAACACATTCATATGGAATCTGTCACGTTGTTCCATCCCCTGGCAGCAACAACAACAGTCACATACCGACAGGGACAATTTTATTTTTTCATTCAACTGGTTACATACAATTTCGTAGCCATTCAGAAATAACATTGTTGCACTCATGTCCTCAGGTCCCTGCAGTCATCAATAGTCAACCAACATGGCGACTGAATCGGAACTAGCAAAACAGTCTGTACCGATAAACAAAATCTTAAAAACCTCTGTTGATTCTGTGATTAGAGTCTTAGTTATTCGAAGAGGTTCAATAACACCTTATAAGAATTCAAGGAATGAAGGAACTTACAGAACAATTATATTAGTTGACGAAGAGGTAACAACATTGACACTTTTAATTCCGTTATCGCACTGTTACTATTTGTTCTACTTATGCCACACCTGCTTAATAATAGGGCACAAAAATTCAAACAACGCTATTTAATAAGCATATCGAAACATGGAAGGATTTTTTGAAGCCAAATAAGAGTTACTACATTGCTAAAGGACGCTATGATCGTGTCAACCCCAACTACTCTTCTGTGCATAAAGAAGTTGAATTGGCCTTTACAGACAACACTGTCATAAAGGAGACCGACCATGAGGTTTCAACACAGAAATTTTCTGATGGTTTTTTATCATTAGACGCTGCTGATAACTTACCTAATGGTTATACTCTAGGTAACTATCCAAACGTCAAAGTTGTTATTTTCATGCTCCATTACGTATGTGCTATCACTAATTTACACGAGCAATTTCCAGACTTGATTTGCGTCTTAGTTTCAGTGAATCCCATCATTCAAAATGCAACTTCGAAGAGACGAGAAATAGTTGTTACAAATGAGTTGTAAGTTTTGATGATTCATAATCTAACATCTATATAAATATATGACGATGCCCTGACTTTTTACTTCTAACTGATACTGTAGGATGGAGCCTACAACTGTAACTCTTTGGGGCGATTTTGCTGAAAATGACGGTGCATTCCTTGATAAGCTTAAAGACGATAAGCCTATACTCGGCTTATGTGACGTTAGAGTTTCAATCTATAAAGGTATCCAATTGTCTATTGTAGTCGCTCAACGACTATAAACTGACTATAGCTCCTATTTGTAAACATTAACATGTCTTTCTCATACTAGGCAGATTTGGGATCTCTACTATTCTTGTGAGCAGCGTCTTAATCAATCCAATTTTCCAAAAAGCAATCGACCTTCGAGCCTGGTACGTTACCTTATTCACAAATGTGTTCAGCACGGTTACTTTAACCCAACTGCCAAAACATATAATCAAACTACACTTCACTATTGTAGCCAAGTGAAATCAAACCTTGCTCTAAGACGACATAATCCCTCTATTATCATTGTTCTGCAGTTACATATACCCATATACCTGAAAAACATATGCAATGAACACACCTCACTCTTAATGGCTCGCACCACTAACTAACCTCATTGTATATACAGGCACGAAATCATAGAGGCTAACAACAAAGATATTACAGTAGCACCAACTAAGGCAATGAGAAGAGCTATAGAAGTTCCGTTGGACCATATTCTCGATGGGTTGTTGGCTGAATCGCAGGTACATACTAACCGATACTCCACCCCTCCATAAATAAAATTCAGGTGTATGTTTAACATATATTCACAAATATGGTATATTGGTGCTTTGCAGGATTCTATGTACAAGTTCAAAGCAACAATTGTAGACATACTCAATAAAGATGAGCCATGGTATTTGTCGTGCAAAACATGCCGCAAGAAAGTCAAAGTTATAGAAGAGGCTGCAGCTTGTACTAATTGCAATATTGATAATGTAGAATATGCAATGAGGTTAGACTCTGTTAAAACTCCATTAAACATCTACTCCTTACAAAACACAAACTTTTCATATTAAATTTTTACCCCTATATTGAAGATACTGCTTACGACTTGAAGTGTGTGGTGGAGAAAAACGTGCTCGAGTCGTACTTTTTGAAGCGGCTAATAATTTACTAGGCTGCAAGGTGCAAGAGTACATACAAACAACCTCAATAAAGGTATGAAATTTATTGATAGAGTTCACTGAATTCACGTCATATTTACATAATATCATGTGTACCTTACTGGCAACCTTCAAACTAACATATTCAATTGTTTATATCTTATAAAGAAGGAAGAATGTCACTACTACCGAAAATTGGTGTTGAGTAAAGACAAACAATTCAACTTCCTTGTCAGAATTGATTTGACAGATGCAAACCCCCGTAGGAGCTTAATTGAAGATGAAACACCAATTATCCTGGAAGATGAAATCAGATTAGTGAGGAAGTACAGGAAGAGGGCTAAGAAAACCACAAATGCAGTGTCCCAAATGAACCAAAGAAACCCAAAGCCGTTAAAGATTAGACGTCTTTCTGAATTCTGTAACTAAACAATGTCTGGCTTATACCGTATAACCAATGTCTGTATCTTATTATCAATTTATGTGTGAAATTCATATGTGTTATTTGTATATATAGCCTCTGCTCCATATTACCTTCTTCCATAGACAACCCTTTTGCAATGGCTACCACAGACTCCCCCAACCAAACTATGGTTATCCACCTGATGATGCTTACAAATCTATTATGGTATGTACAATGATTACTTCCCAAGAAGATTGAATACTATTAAATTTGCGTACCATTGCAGAAAAAAGTAACTTCATGCAACTATACTTATAAATAAATAATAAACACTGTTATATTTCATTAATCTAAAGATGTTGCAATATACTTTGCAAATTATATATAGATTTAAGCAAAAAGTAGAGTCGGTATTTTTAATAATACATTCAAATTTGATCTATGAATTTCAAATTTAATTAATTAGCACAAATACCAATTCACCAGACACCACATTTATTATTAATCTTCATTATACCAAAGAAGGAAAAGACACCACATTTATTATTAATCTTCATTATACCAAAGAAGGAAAAGTTGTTAGAATAATGTTTGATGTCTTTGAAGACATATCCTCACTTTACATTTAGATTAGGGTAAAATTTCAACAACGTTATGTTTTTATATAAATCAAAACACTATATATGAGACTATATGTATTTTTGTTACTAAAAAATAATTCAATTTAGTTATTTTTAAATTAAAATATTATTACAATTGAAAATATATTTGGCACGCACATGTACGTTAATAGTGAATAATAGTAATAACTTGCTTATTAATGGTAGTAATAACTTACGAAAAATATTTTATAATTTGATTTGATGTCTAACTTTAGTTCACCTTCGCTTACTTACTATATATAAAATTTAAAACTTGATTTGATGTCCAACTACAATTCATCATTGCTTTAATGATTTTCATTTATTAAAAAGTGACTATGATATTTAAAATGAACTTATTTACTTATTTTATGTATATAAAATCTTATGGTGAGTGAATTTAATAATTAATAACTAAGTTTAATAATATTACCAACAAAATTACTAAAGTAGCGTCACCTTAATAGCTTTTATCTCAAGGTTTAATTGCAAATAAGCAATTAGAATAGTTAATAGTAAAAATAGTATATTATACAATCCGGCTTAACCAGAACATTAACGTTACTAGGACAGCCGACACGACCAACCAACGCATCGGCCAACAATCGCGCCTACTCAAAACCATCGCAACTTTCCAGTAGCATAGCGTCGCAGTCCAAAAGTTCCCTACTGAATCGTTCCCACCACTTCGACAAGCCCCTCTTCAAAACACTATGGCATTCCTCGATCTGACAATAACAACTCGCTAAACTTTGCGCCTTCTGCAAGAAATTTAGGATCCTCCAGTTATATTGTAGTCCTGACATTCCATTCTTCCATCTCTTCAAAATAACTATACATTGTGACTCAAAGACACATTCAGTTACACAAACCGTCAGCAGGATCTATTTGTTCAATCCCCGGTTATGCTGTCATATTAAATAAAATCCGCAAGACTACAAACTTTACACAACAACATCACACACGGCGAATTACAAATTGTAAGTTTTCCTTTATTATCATAACACATTCATAATCAGATACATTATCCTTCACTGTTAACTGCATCCAGTAATGATATATGCATTATACTACTCATAATAATGAAAAATATACAAACCCATGGTAGCAGAAAAATAGTGGCTTCATCTTCAGCATCTTATGTAGAGAATATCCTGTTATATATAGATAATAGCATAAGTACACGATTTATAAGCACTCCCCCAATTCTGCTCCGATAGCTATTACCAGTTTACCACATAACATAAGTGATTTGGTGCTACACTATCACAGACTATTTCAATTTCAACTAATGTATTTTTACAGTCAATAAATATCAAACAGGAAACCATTCTCTCAAAGGCAGAGCAATTAAAGATGGAAGTGCAACAGAATAAGCAGCCCAAAACCAGAGGTTTGTTCTCGAAAATGTATCTTTAACATCAAAATCAATCTTACAAACCAACTAAATATACTGCAATTCTAACATCATATCATCACATCACATTTTTAACAGCGGTTAAGCGCAAAATACTCGCGGATGTAGAAAGGGCCTTGTGACGAGTTCAAAAATTCGTGGCATCAACTAATCAAATACAAGATGAGCACGCTCATGAGCCGCAGGTGAAGAAGCGGAAAAAATCAGTTAAACGTATAGCTATATCAGAGGTGAATGCTGACGGAGGTACATTAACTCAGATACTATACACTATCAACAACGTAACATTTAGTGCTATCACCATAAATACAAATCATTCATTAATACTGTTTTGATGGGCGTTATAGCAGTAACAAATTGCAACTTAACAACAACATCAAGTCATAAACTGGAAGAAGAAATAGATTGCACCTACTGTAATGCTCTGAGGTTTCAATATGAGCCCCCGACATTCTGTTGCGGAGGTGGCTATATCAGCTTAGCAGCTAATGAAGTGGCTGATGACTTTTATGAATTATTTGTGTCTGACTCAGAAGATGCCAAGTTATTCAGGAAAAATATACGCGCGTATAATAGCATCTTTGCGTTTACATCATTTGGAGTTAAGCTCGATAAGGAATTGGCATCTTCCAGGAAAGGAGTTTACAGTTTCAAGGCACAAGGACAGATATATTATGATCTACCATCATTAATCCCAAACAATGACAGACCACGATACTTTCAACTATACTTCTATGATACCGATCATGAATTAGCCAATAGAATGTCGGTACTTGAAGATGCAAACTTATCAGAGGAGGTCATGATCAAAATAAGAAACATAATGGAGCGGAATCCATACGCAAAATTCTTCTCACAGCTTAAAGAACATACAAGCTTTCAAAATATGGAAATACGCATAGCTGCAAATGCATCATTAGACCAAAGGGTGTATAACAAACCCTCAGTGGATCAGGTGGCAGCTATTTGGGTAGACGGTAACAATCCAAATATACCGTTTAAACGAGATATTGCAGTACATGAACACTCAGGTTATAAACATCGAGTCAAACATTATTATGGATGTTATGATCCGCTTCAATATCCTCTAATACTTCCTAAAGGAGAAGGAGGTTGGCATCAAGGAATACAAAAGTGTCGCAATCCAATCAAAAACAGTCAAAGAGCGGCGTTACCAAGTCATCAGATAGGTAGATCATCATTCATAAATGCCGCAGAGATGTTTGCCCATGAAGAACAAGGTAAGCACTTTCACATATAGCCAAAAAAAATATACATCCAATTGTCTAGCATCTTACAACTTGTAAATAAAAAAAATCAACTGCTATAAAGATAATATGGAAAAGTTACTTATTCCAATTGACTAGAAAAAAATACGCACTATATGATACTTTACTTTATGGAATAGAAAAAACATTGGCTCGCCTCAAAGTCAGCGTTTCATTATGCAGTTATGTCCTTGAATTTCCCACTACCATTATCAGTAATCCATAACTTGTACTTTTAAATACATGTAGGTGTACGACGCGAAACAAAAGGTTCGATTTCCTGCAGGGAGTACTACTGTTATAAACTACAAGTCCGAACAAGTGACAAGTCCATATTGTTACTGTGCGGGAGATTGTTGCAGCAGTTTGTTGTGGACATATACATCAAAATAGAAACAACAAGACTTGAATATTATAGATTAGAGCAATCAAATTATCGAAGGGAGATACTCGAAGGTATTGTTGATAGTGTCACGGCAGGAGAGAGTAGAGGGGACAAGGTAGGACAAAGGGTATTACTGCCAGGATCGTTCATTGGAGGCCCAGGGATATGCGACGACGCTATATGGATGCTATGGCGTTGGTTCAAACGTTTGGAAGACCAGACCTATTCATCACCATGACATGTAACCCAGAATGGATTAAGATTGAACAAGCCTTGCTTCCAGGCCAACTACCTCAAGACAGGCCAGATTTGGTTACCAGAGTGTTTCGAGCAAAATTGCAAGACTTGAAAGACCAAATCTTCAAAAAAGAAATATTTGGACCGATTGCAGCACATGTTTTTGTGGTAGAATTTCAGAAGAGAGGCCTACCACATATACACCTGCTTCTAATAGTTAAAGAAGGTAATAAGATACGATCAGCAGACGAGTATGATAGATACATTTCTGCTGAAATCCCGGATAGTGCCACACATCCAGAATTGAGTGCATTAGTTGTAAGACATATGATACATGGACCTTGCGGCGAAAAACGAAAGACAAGCCCATGTATGAAGGATGGACAATGTAAATTTCACTACCCACGAACATTCAACAGCAAAACAATACAAGGAAAAGATGGATATCCAATTTACAAAAGAAGAAATGATGGGAAAATAAGTGAGGTCCGGGGAATGCAGATGAATAACCAATGGGTTGTACCATATAATCCATATTTGTTGATGAGATATAATTGTCACATTAATGTGGAGGTCTGCTCAGGAGTTAAAGCAATAAAGTATCTTTACAAATATATATATAAAGGGCACGACAAATGTGCAGTACACATTGAATCAAACGATGGGGAAAAAGTCATTGACGAAATCAAAAGCTTCCAAGATGCACGTTGGGTGTCTCCACCAGAAGCAATGTGGCGAATTTATGAGTTTAACCTAACTGAAATGCAACCGACAGTTATAAACCTACAATTACATCTACCGGGAAAACAAACAGGTACTTTACAAATTTTACCCATATATTATTGATAGAAACCATGACAACACAAAATAACCCGATTACTTTGTAATATACTTACAAAACGATATGTAGTGTGGTACTCGAAGAGGCAAAATCTACAAACTATTGTGGAATCTGATTTTGTAAACAAAACTATGCTTACCGAGTATTTCAAGATATGCTCTATAGACGTTGAGGCTCGCAAATATCTCTACAGAGAATTTCCAGAGTATTATGTTTGGAACTCCCAATCCAAAATATGGACAAAAAGAAAATCCCGCACCGTCATTGGTCGCATAAATATTGGTAAGACAATTACACTTACTTTCTATGTCAATTAAATACAAAAAATTAACATAATAAACATAGATGCTCAATATCGCAGCTAATCCACGAGAAGGAGAAAGGTACTACGAAAGGCTATTATTGAATCACGTTCGAGGGCCAACTTCATTTGAATACTTACTCACTGTTAATGGAAAGCATTGTGAAACTTTTAAGCAGGCAGCCAAAGAAAGAGGGTTATTAGAATCAGATAACAGCATTTCAGAATGTTTACGCGAGGCTGTCACCTTCAAGATGCCCACCGCCCTTCGATGTTTGTTTGCAACAATCTTGGTTCATTGCAACCCAACGGATGTCAGATGTCTATGGGACACATATTACGGGGATATGTCCGAAGACTTTCAAAGGAGCCATTCAAGCACAATAGACGCAACAATCCAATGTACCTTGAAAAGTATTAACTATTACTTGGAGAGTATGGGACAAAGTGTGGACAAATATGACATCCCTCAGATCAAACAACAAGCACTTCAAACTGAACCACATGAATGTAGAGAAATAATAGAAGAAATGTCTGTGAAAGTGCCAGCTGAAGATGTTGCCGCTCAATCAAAATTGAATCAAGAACAAGCGCAAGCTTACAATACCATTCTTGAAAGGGTCAACTCAGAAACACCGGGGTTGTTCTTTGTGGATGGGCCTGGGGGAACCGGGAAAACATTCCTATATCGCGCATTACTAGGAAAGGTTAGATCAGAAGGTATGATAGCATTAGCATCTGCAACCAGTGGTGTAGCAGCAGCAATATTGCCTGGAGGACGTACGGCACACTCAAGATTTGCAATACCACTACAAGCAGATGAGACAACAATGACAAATATGTCGAAACAAGGTGGGGGAGCTAAACTAATTAGACAAGCAAAATTAATAATATGGGACGAAGCACCCATGGCTAAGAGACACACAATTGAAACAGTCGACAGAAGCTTTCGTGATATAATGGATAGCGACATTCCTTTTGGAGGGAAAGTCATGGTATTTGGAGGGGACTTCCATCAAGTTTTGCCTGTTGTACCAAAATCTACACGCGCGGAGACGGTAAATGCAAGTTTGGTTAAGTCGTATTTGTGGCCTTTAATGGAAAAGATTCAACTATCAATGAATATGCGAGCAAGAGCAGATACAAGTTTTAGTAACTTTTTGCTTCAAGTTGGAAATGGGGAAGAAACCACAATAAAGGATAATTTAATAGCACTTCCAGAACAAATGACTGTACAACAAACACAACATGGTAATCCAGAAGAAACCTTGATCAGGGAAATATTTCCTGCCCTTCAACAAAATTACAGATTTGCTGACTATATAACGGAACGGGCAATCTTAGCAAGTAGAAATGAATTTGTAGATAATCTAAATGAAATGCTGATTGGGAAATTCCCTGGAGAAACAAAAACATATATCAGTTTTGACTCAGCGGAAGATGATACCAACAACTACTATCAAGAAGAATACCTCAACACCTTAACACCAAATGGACTACCACCCCATAGGTACATTATCAAATCCGTCTAAACTTTATTAAATGTCTTATTATGTTACTTCATAGCGCAAAAGATAAATCAGCAAATATGTTCCTATAAATACATAAAAATTAATGAATCTTTACAATTTACATATTAGGTTAGTGCTGAAAGAAAATGCGTCAATCATGCTGCTGAGAAATCTAGACCCCTCAAATGGATTATGCAATGGGACTCGCTTAATTTGTAGAGGATTTGACAAGAATATCATACATGCCGAAATAACAACAGGTCAATATGCAACAAAACAAGTGTTTATTCCAAGGATACAACTATCACCACCGGAGAATGAAGGATATCCTTTCAAATTTATTCGGAAACAGTTTCCAATACGTCTATGTTTTGCAATGACAATAAATAAAGCACAAGGTCAAACAATACCGAATGTTGGATTGTACCTACCACAACATGTCTTCTCACAATGGTCAACTGTACGTAGCACTATCAAGAGGAATATCTATGGCAACAACAAAGGTATTGGTCATGACTGAACAACCAGAACGGTACAAAGGGACATACACAAGAAATATTGTGTACAAGGAAGTTTTAGGCAAGATTTGATAAATGCTAAGAAATCAAAGCAATCGGAGATGGGAAAACTAACACATTAAATGAACCAAATGAAAGATTATTCAGATGTATTCAAATGTTTAGTCAAAGGGACGACTATATGAACAACACCATACAACGAACTAATATGACATTACAGTTCTATATATTCTATTATGTAATTATACACTTACATTATAATACACTATTTAAAGGGGGCATGTTAAACATGACAGAACAGAAGTAACAGACAAAACTGTCATTTCCTGCAGAATTAATTCAAAACATGTGTCGTAGCAACAAATATAGGATATTACCATTGCCTGCACATGCCTTACAACACGAAGCTAACTTAACTGACACCTCGCAAAGTATATGGCGTAATTAATAATAAAAAACAAAGTCATATTACAAACAACTCAAATATACATTGAAAATAAACTTGGCCATGTATAAGGAGATGAAGACTTCACATACACGTCAAAGATACTTGCACAGAAACTTATCATACCCCTTTCCACAGTAACAAAATAATTAACAGAGAAACATGACTTCAAACTATCACATGCGACACCCAATTCATTTTCATTGTTGAATCAACCTCAAGACGACGAACCCACGTGCAACGCACGTGCAGTGAATCTAGTATATATATAAGCCTGTTTGGCCATGCGATATGAAATTATGATTTGAAATCATGAGATGAAGTTGAAGTTTTGTTTGGACATGCGATTTAGACTTTTTATGTTGTATGTTTTCTCATAAATATAAAAACTCATAAGTTGTAAAACTATTAAAATTATCCCAATTATTTATACAATCTTACCAAATAAACAAAAGTTTAAAAAATCCCATAAATACACTATCACAAAATTATTCTGTAAAAATACAATATTTATTGATCAAACTTTAATTCAATAAAAACATTTAAACATATATAAGTTTTGGTGTACTAGTCTTTAATATAGTCCTCCCACAACATAGTACGGACAATTTTCTCATGTTGAACTTGCATTTCTTGCTCATATGATTAAGAAGACGAACCAACATTGTTACTTTGAGTCATTTGTTGGTCAATTTGGTTGGTAAATAAATTTGATAAAAAATAATGAATTTGGTGAATATAAATGAGAAAATGATCTAGAAACCCCTCTATCTATATCCGAAATTTCAACTACACACTCCAATTTTACGGGTGTCGTATCACCCCCTTAAACTAATTTAAAGCTAAATTATTTGCTCCCTAATGTTGAAGTGGCAAAGAAAGTGTAGTTCACTTTCTCAAAGAGAGTGAGAGGCAAAAAAATTCTATTAAAACTTTAATTTTAAAAGAATTTCCTTTTTCATATTAACTTTTTGATTTTCTAAATGTTTTAATGCTACCTTTTACTCTAATGTGTTTTATTTTTTTTTATTCCGATTGAAGACCACGATCCACAATATGTCTAACTGCATTTCTTAGTGCATATATTTCACAGTTTATAGCCTTAATCTGCGGAAAAAAAGATAGATTAAACTTGATTTTGTACTTGAAAAGAAGTGATCAATTCATGATGCTATTTGCTTAAAGGGAAGAAAAGACTACATACTTGGGCTTGATAAGAACTATTTCCAGCATGAAGTATTCGCTTGGTAATCTGTTTTGAGTGACTGACATAGACTACTGGTGAAACAAAGCTTACAAGCTTAAATGCATAGACATATATAATTAAATGCCACCAGCCACTGCTTTTTATTTCTAAGATTTTGGACCAAGCCTGCAACTCAAAAACGAACAAAAAAAGAAGGGGAAAGAAAAGATCAGTCAGATAAATCCAAAGATGGTTTAGTCTTTGGTTATCTTCAGAGAAACGAAGGGAGAGTGCTGTAAAAATGTTACCTGTAGACGGAAGTTACCAGTAAAATGGACAAAAGAAAATGTCAGCTACAGTAAACAATTGAATTTTTTGTTACAATATAGGTAAGATTAAGAAAAGTAAAAATTTTAAAGGTCACAAATAAAATTTACAATCTCACTTTAATAGCACACAACTTTTCAGATGTCAAAGAAAAGAAGAAAAGGGTTAAAAAGAAAAGAAAAAATCTATAAAACAAAAATAGAATAAAGAAAAAGAATAATAATTCTTTTTCATTAAAAAATAATATATATATTAGGTGGCAGGGCACGTGCATGTCACTGCCTAACCCAAATTTGGGTGTGACATTTTAAGGGGGTATATATTCCACTTTTAAAATATTTAGGGGGGTAAAAGGACCCCTGTAAAGTATAAGTGTGTAGTTGAAAATTGACTAATAGATTGAGGGGGCATTTGACTATTTTCTCAATATAAATGGTAAAGTAAAAATTGATTTGAAGTAATAATAAATTCTATGTTAGTGAGAATACTCATTATATGAGATGTAAATGGTTTAAAAAGTAATGATATGAATTATAAATTTTATTTACATATGAAATAAATGGTTAGTAGATATATGGGGTTGTTTTTACAAAATATAAATTTCTCGGTCAATTTTTTTATTTGAAAAATTCCAAATCATTATTTGAAATTCTCAAATCATGATTTTTGGAGAATATGAGATTTTATCTCATGATATAAAATCATGAGATGAAATCAGTGTGAAATCGCATGTCCAAACGGTGATTTCAATATCGCATGTCCAAACGCCTATTAAATATCTTTTTGTGTTGATGTTATTATAGAAAGATAGAGTTTTTTCTTACGGTTTCTTCATCTATTTTTTTAGTTCATTTATTTTGGGGAAAAAGAACAAATATACCTCTGAACTAACGTAAATGGTATTTAAATACCCTTTAATATACTTTTAGGACACTGATTACTTTACCATCCAAATTTTGGGTTGTATATACCCTTTGATTTAACGGAGAGACACGTGTCATAATCGTTTACACAAAATTTAATTTATTTTTTATCCTTATTTAAAAAGCCGACCCAAAAACCCACCAGATAATTATAACCCGAGAAAAAAAACCTCAAAAGACCCAATCCCAAATAAACTCCATTTTTCTTTTCTTCATAATTCCATCAACCAACTGCAACCAATTACCACCCCCACGCCGGAACTTCAAGACACCGCCGCGATTCATCTTTTTCAACGAAGCTCCACAAACCAAATCACTTTTAATAGCTAATTAACTCAGCCCCTCCCTCGCTCCGGCGAAATCAGCAATGCAGCGACCCTTTGGCCACCATAAAACTTGACCATCTTGAACCTGTCTCTCCTTCATCGTTGTCCCAGTAGCACCAACGAACAGAACCAACAAACTTCAAATGGATTTATAATCACAAAATTTATATCATTTTTTTGCCTTATTGAATTTATTAACAATTGGGTGTTGTCGATTTTTAGTAGCCGGTGATGATTTAGTAATCAAAATCTCTCACTAATATCTCACGAGTTTAAAATAAATCGATAAGTCTCTCTGTCCTTTCTCTCATCTTCCCCCTATCCTTCTCGAAATCAAACATACGATTATTGTCTCACTTTTGTGCTACCTTCATCAGGTTTATCGATTACATAAGAGATGAGCTTATATACTTAGGGGTTTTTTCGGTTATACTATGGGTGTGGGTCGTTTTGTTTGTGGAGCTTCCGTCGGAGAAGATGAAGTTGCAATGGTGTGGTGGAGTTTCTGTGTTGATCTATTTCGTGGGGGCGTTTGGATGGTGGAACAATGAAGAAAGGGAAAATGGGTTTATTTGGGTGTGGGTCTTTTGGGGTTTTTTTTTGGGTTATACTTATTTGGGTGGGTTTTTGGGTGGGCTTTTAAATTATGGATAAAAAATTAATAAATTTTGGATAGGTTGTTAAGATTATGACACGTGTCTCTCTGTTAGTTCAAAGGATATATACAACCCAAAATTTGGACGGTAAGAACATCAGTATCCTAAAAGTATAATGAAGAGTATTTAAATACCATTTACGATAGTTCGGAGGTATATTTATCTTTTTTCCCTTTATTTTTTCATCTGAGAGAAAATTCTTTTGCAAAGAGAAATTGTGCAGTTATAATTGTTTTCTCTTCACTTTAAAATAGAGATAAGAGATAATCTCAAGATCTTTTATCTGTAAATCTATTATATCGGATCGGTCCACATAGCCAACCCATGACCCAAAAAAACTTAAAATGTAGTTTGTTACAATCATCTTCTATTCTATCAAGTTACTTTATTTTCTCATTCAAATGGAAATTGACGTTCTTGCCTCTTGGCCAACTTGAAATTGTTTCGATAGGACCAATTTGGGGGAATTTTTTTGAATTATCAAATCGACCATGTTCATAGTACAGTACACATTACTTTACAAATGCTATCTAAATCAATTTAATTATATTAACAAATAGCATTTGAATTAATTATATTATAATTATCTTTATTATTAATTCATTTTCCGTACCGGCCCGTGCTTGCACGGGCTTGCCATCAATCTAGTTGAAATAGAAGAAGAGGTACATATGCATTACAAAAAAAGAGAAAATTATATCAAAGAGTTTATTTATTGTAAAAGAAAATTTTCAATTATTTTTATAGTAAAATCATTGCTTCTAATTCATGAACTTTAATTAATTATTATGTCCGTTTCAAAATAAGTGATAGATAGAAGTGTCATAAATAAGTTCATCTATTTTCTTTTATCATACTATTTATTAGATAGATTATAGTTATAGAGTTGCTTTCGAAATAAAATAAAGATAGATACGACATTTGATATGATTGTATAGATGAATGTTCAATGTTATTTTTATATGTAAATATCAATTCCATATATGGGATTGACATTGCATCCAACTTTATTTATTTGAGTATCTATATCTTCTGATCAATCTGAATTACTTCTATATCTTGTAGTTTGAATTTGTTGTAAAACTAAAGCAAAATAAGACAAGAAATATAGAAGATGAAAACAATAGAAATATAGAGACAAGATATGAGAGTATTTCTTATTCTTCAAAGTATTCAAGTGTATACAATATGAATCATTATGCCTCTATTTATTGTGAAACATAGAGGCATACAAAAGGTTAGTCATAAACATGACATTAACATGATTATAATGGAGGAGGTTATGGAGGTGAAAGGTTACAAGAATAATGGTCATCAAGGTGGAAGTTATCTTCATAATGGAGGAAAGTAATGGAGATAATTAGTCATAGTAACTTCTTGATGTAGTGAACATCCATATCATAATTTTTATAACACTCCTCCTTGGATGTCCATAGATAATGTGTCTCGTTAAAACCTTACTAGGAAAATATCCTATGGGAAAAAATTCTAGTGAAGGAAAAAGAGTACACAAATCTTTTAATACGCTTTGAATGTTGCCTCGTTAAAAACCTTACCAAGAAAACTCAATAGGGATAAAATCATGGTTAAGGAAAAGAGTACAACGCGTATTTTTTTTTCCCTGATAAAAACTTTACTTGATATCTCGGAGACTATGCATTCCAATCTTATATCACAACTTCTCAAAAATTGATGTTGACAATCCTTGGTGAATAAGTTTACAAGTCACTTGAATGGGTCTTTGAACGTCTATCTCACCATTTTGTTGAAGATCATGTGTGAAAAAGACTTTGTCCGATCTCTTTTGATTGTATCCTCCCTTCAATTGGGTTATATATTATTTTCGTATATGGTGGTTGGAATATCTTTTTCAAAAGAAAATCACATATTTTCTGATTATGATAGATCATGATTCCAATCAAACACACTCCCAACTTAATTCATAAATCAATTATGATATTTTTATTTTTGATATGAATTTCAGTATCTTTTGAAAGAATCTAATCAATAAAGCAAAAGTGATAGATACATGCATATTCAAAAAATCACATAGATTTTTTTTTAATTTGGGATCTATTAAAAAAATACATTACTAAAAGGTAAATCGTTTTTTTTTCACTTACTGTTAGTCAAATATCTTTAAAAAATATATTAATTTTTTAATATTTTTTTATTATGCAAATTTTTTATATATTTAAACAAAGATAATATTATAGAAGAGTCAGTTAGCTAATGGTATCAACATGTATGTTTACAACAATTTAGTGCAGTATTAGTACTCATTTTATTGGCTGGTAAGTAATAAATAAATAAGAAAAGAAAATTCAAAGACTTAACAACTAAAGAATTAAAATCATTATCATCTGACCAAACTACTTAGTTGTGTAGTTTGAATTTTTGAATTACCTTCTCTCTTTTTTTACTGTGATTACTATTTGTAGTGAAAAAATCTCAGCAATTGCGTAAAAAACAACATGAGTTCCAATAATAACATAATAATATTTTTTATGTGTGGAAAGATGGGTCAAAATACACCTATAAATTTTGCTTCAAAATCTAGAAGAGTTCAATTAAGAAAATCAATCCTAACAAGATTTGATTTCCTTAAATAAGTTCTACTTCACACGTCTTTCCTTCTTGAAAGTGTTTTCACAAATTGAATTTTTGTGAACTCAAAATCTTCTATCTGATATGATGCTTGTAGCCCATGAAGTCTATTCTTCCATAAAAAAATTATTAAAAAATTCTACATGCGTTAAGAATTTATTATAACTATTGATCGACAACATATAATTTAAAGGGACCTTGTTCTTCAATGTTAATTGTTAATCATCAAAATCAATTTTAGCTCAACTTATCATGGTTAGTTAAAATGCTACAAAATGACCTCTCCATTTATTTTAATTGTAATTGTTATCAAACAATCTTATAATCACTTGTTATAGTATTGGAGTAGTCTATGGTTAACTAGAAGATTTTGAATCCCTTGGAATTAAAACGAAATTAAGGGCCCGTTTGGTTGGAATTTATTTGGATATGCAATTTAGAATTCAAAAGTTATACTTTTTATCATAAACTGTGAAAATTATCAAAACTTATCTAACTCTTATACCATATTTCCAAATGAGCAACTTCTAATTCTTAAATAAGTTATCACAATATCCTAAGACATGACATTAATAAATTACATATCTCCATATTCATTTTATAAATAAATGCTTGCAAGTACATGCTATTATAAAATTTTAAATATATCGAATTTTACAAGATTTACTAATCCAATAAATCAAAAATCATAATAATTAGTTATTCTTTAATATAATTTTCTCATATGAAATAAATAATTTCTTCACATCGAGCATGGGTCTTTTTTTTTTGTAAAATTTAAAATTATATATTTTTCTACAAAATATAAACTTATGGGACGAATTTGATTTATTTTTAAATAATAAAATCACAAATTTAAAATTGAAATCCTAATTTTAGGAGATTTGAAATTTAATTCAAATGTCTTTATGTTGATTTCAAATAAAAAAATTAAATTTAAACCCCTTATCACATGACGATAACGAAAATTAGATGATTATAAAGAATTAATTATACGTATGAATTAAAAGAATGAAATGGGCATTTGGTCATGAAAGACAACTATTTTTAATTTTCTTTGAAATTTTTGAAAATGGAGTTGGAAGTTGTGTTTGATCAAAAATTTTACAAATAATATTTTAGTATTTGAATGCATTTTTTTTCTAAATATAATTTAGACTCAACTCTAATTTGCTTGAAATATACAATCAAATTTACTCTAAAAGGGTAATGTCTCAAAACGATAGTCACATAATGTCATAAATTAAACTTCATATACGAGCTACTACATACTATTATAAATATTTTATTTTTTTTATTTGAAAATTTTAAAGTTAGATTTGTGTTTGATTACAATTTTTGTAAATAATACATGGTTGTTTGATGTACTTTTCCCCTATAATTTAAATGGAATCATTTTTATGTTTAAAAATATATAATAAAATTTGAAAAAGAAAAAAATAAAGTTTTAGGTGTTTCTAAATTTAAAATTATTTTTAAATTAAAAATTAAAAAAATTCATGATGGCTGAAGTACGTACACCAAATTAAAAGCGTATATGACAAGTATTGTGTTGCTAGTGGATGTAATATTACATTACATTACAACAACAATAAAGATACAAATTAAATCTGAATATGGTGTAATGGTGAGCCTGTTTCATTCTCTTTTTAAGTTTTGATTCAAATTTGAGTATGAGAAATTTTTATTAGAAGCATCATTTTCAATAGAACTATATAGTACACTATTTGAATTTAGTCAAAACTATAATGTAGATTTTGAGTATGGATGGAAACCGGAAAAAAAAAAGTAGAGATAGAAGACAAAGTCAAATTTGGGAAAGCCATACCCAAACCCAAGGGAATCGAAGACCTTGTTCTTCAACGACGAAAATACAACCTCCATAGAAACTTTTATAAACACTTTCTGTTTAATCAACAGAAAAGTCAACTGGTAGGCATACCCATATTTATCCTCATATCATTGAACACTTTGGTAATACTGTAAGTCGATTCTTCTCAAATACCTTCTTTTTTTTTTGATGAATTTGTAAAATTGATTGTTTTGATGATGATCAAGATTCTGTGTTTGATGCTTTTGGTACAGGCAGGTCGTCAGTTTTAGGGATTGAAGGATTATCTAAAGTTGATGTTAATTACTAGAGGAATACTTACTTTTTATGGATAACTTATGCTGCTTCAGTTCTGCCAATTCTCAGGTCAGCCCTTAATCACTATTTCTTCTCCTATTCACTTTCATACCTACTTTTCAATGATCCTGTTGTTGACTTCTTTTCATGATGTTTTTTTATAATTTGACTAGTAAATTTTGATTTTTTTTTTATGGCTTAGCTTAATTATGTGAGTTGATTGTTTTGTATTTGAGGAATAACAAGATTTATCAAAGATCATTTATCGAAGCTTGCACCCAAGGGTGTGGTGCTAGTGGTCAATTAAGTGGGTTGAACATCATGGGGTTTTAAGTTCAAATCCTACCTGAGACTAAAACACTTGATGATTTTTCCCCAATTTGTTCTAGCGTTGTTGGACAGTGTTACCCTGATACCTATTGTTGGTGGGAGGTGGTTGAGGTGCACACGAGCTGGTCCGGGCACCAAGGTTATCAAAAATAAGAAAAAACAAGATTTATCAAGGATTATATTTGTTTTTACCTTAGAATGGGGACAGTAGAAATGATGATTATTTGATGCAATCAATATTTGTACTCAGCGAAAGCTACTGCTTTCCTTTGGTTTCCATAGTCTAGGATGATCTCCTGCTATACGTTGTTGCTATTATGGATTACTTTGTTGTAATGATTCCGGAGCCCGAGAATTATAGGATGGAGTAATTTGGTTTAAGGTTGTTCTCTTTCAAATTGTTTTCTACCTTTAGATGTTTGCTGTGGGAACCAAGCCATGTTAGGATCGAGCGGATGTTGCTTCGCCCAGCTTTAACATATACTTCCTTTAAACCTTTAAATCTTAAGCACGTGGTTTTTCCTTCTTGTTGCCTCCTGCCCTGACCTTTAAAATATCTAGCTTTAACCCTGGTTGGCTCCTGCTTGCATATATATTTTGTTAACAACACTCACTCCATGAAATTGTGGGTCAGTATATATTGATCTACAATGAATCCCTGACATTTCTAATGAAGATAGAGTGGCATCCTGCTCACTGTTTCTAAATTTGTAGGACAGAACTATCAATAGGATATCTGTTTTTCTATAAAAAAAATTATCTTTTTTGTTATTTTGGTCTCAGTTCTTGGTTTCTGGCGCTGACCACTTTGTATAGATATATATCAACCTCAGTTAAAGTTTCTTTTATCCATTAGCTTGCAGGAGGACGGTCATCAGGTGGCAAAGGCAGAAGCCATCAAGGGCCTGCCAAGTATGGGTTCACCCTGGTTAAGGGGAAAGCAAATCATCCAATGGAGGATTATCATGTTGCTAAATTCATGCAGTTGCGCAAAGGGGAACTAGGACTTTTTGCTATTTATGATGGGCATTCAGGAGACGATGTGGCTACCTATTTACAGAAGCATTTGTTCTCCAATATCTTAAAGGAGGTGATTTGTGGATTTGGAAAATTTCTGTTTTTTTTTTTATAACCGAGAAATCCGTCTGTGACCCGCCGCCCTTTGGACCAATTACAGCACATTTAACTGCTTATGACAGATTCTTGGGTTTTTCTGTTTCTTCTATCGAACCTTTATTTGATGGCAAAAAATATTTACCTGGTCTCCATTTTATTGAATCATATCTTTGGGAAAGATTGTCATGCTCCTCCATCCTCCTTTTTGTAACCTGGCAGATGTTGGTTTGGTCATGCAATGCTACTGGTGCTTTAGCTGAGCATTGGGTCAGACTTGTCATTCCAAATAGGTGTTCCGTTAGTCTCTAAAAAGAGAAGCTCTAATACTTTTTAGAGATCACCGACTGTGATAGAAGAGGTGTTGATTGAATCAGCTATACGGGTATAAGACCCAATTACCAAGTCCAAATAATGTCAATAGCAAGCTTCTGATCTTTTGAAAGGATATAACAATTGTCTTGGAGTGCCAAATCCTAATGCACATACATTAACCAATACCAGTCTTGGGAAGTCCAATTAATGTCAAATGCATGATGTACCTAATCTTGGACAATTTTGTTTCTTTTTCATCTGCATGTAGTTATTTTGGGTTGGGGGTGGTGTTGCTTTTAGTTACTCTTACCATATAGATTTGAATTTCCCAGGAGGATTTTTGGACCGACCCTCAGAACTCAATCTTACAAGCTTATGAGAGAACAGATCAGGCTATTCTCTCACATACTCCTGATCTAGGACAAGGAGGGTCGACTGCAGTGACTGCAATACTTATAAATGGGCGAAAGTTATGGATAGCAAATGTTGGAGATTCCAGAGCAGTGCTTTCAAAGAGGGGGAAGGCGATACAAATGAGCATTGATCATGAACCACACACAGAGCGGGGAAGCATTGAGAACAAAGGTGGCTTTGTCACAAAAATGCCAGGTGCTTATCCACATGCGATGGCTTATTACTATTAATGTAGTAGTTCTGTTATAAGTTTCTCCTCTGTTTAGTTTATCTTCTAACCAAATTGAGAACGGAAGACATCAACAATCGCGAGTTAATTACTTAAATGGTCATCCAAGTCACTTTTGAATTCCTTCAACTTAACCGACCTTCTTAGAAATTCATTTCATCCAGAAAAATCATCTTCCGGTGCCGGAAAGATGATGTGGCATCCATGTTACCCGTTAAACTTTAGTATTTCTCTAATGGTCATCCAACTTACGAACTGTTGCAAAGTCTTCCTTTGTTTCTTAAATAAACTGTGTGCCAAGTGAATAATAAATACTTCATAAGTATTTTCTTTCACCAAATAATATTGCTTTTTTTTCCCCCATAAATTGGAAGACCATTTAAATAATTAACATAATAATTTAAGTACTATGTTTTGTTCATTCCATCATTTTCTCATCTACATAATATTCACTTCTTCAATTATCATTAACAACAGAAAAGGCACTATTTTATTGTCTGTCGGTAAGTAACCCATTATTCAGTATATTATATGTTCTGATTCTAATAGATCTTGTGAGATTTAGTTCAACTTCTCTCACCTGACTATATGATGTGATGATTTGTTCCACATCTCTGGGGGCAGTGGACAAAGAGTCTAATACATCTTTATTATTGTATTTACTTGGTGTAATTGTATCTTATGGAAAAGAGAAGTGTTTAACTTTGTACAACTTGTAAGGATTTTTAGTTGGGGTTATGCTAGTCATTTACTTTTTTGGTCCTATAATTTTAGGAGTCCTTTAGCTGCCAGAGATTTATATATAGTTAGAAAATGTAGAGAACTTTTAGAACTTATTTTGTTCAATGTTGGTCTGATATGAGTTTAAATAAAGCAACATGACCAATGAGGATTCATATAACCAACTCGAAATTTTTGTTGTAAGTAGAGCTTTTTCTGATCTCAAATTGTGGACAAGCATTTTTTGTTTAATTTCAAAAAACTGAAAAACTTATACATCATGGACAAAAACATCCATAGACAAGTAGTATACCAAAAATAAAAAACCTTACAAAGAGATGTGGTTTCCTACAAACAATGCCCAATCTTCTATACATATAGGAACCTCACGAGTGCACCAAAAGCAATAAAGGATAAGAGGACATGCCTTAATTGTGTAGTCCTTCTCTACCCCATCAAAAACTCTCTTATTCCTCTCTTTCCATATGGTCCACATAAGTGCTAGCGGAGCAACATCCTGTGTCGTGCATCTTCTCTTTCTTCTTCTATATATCCAACTAAACATTGTTTCTTTTACAGTGTTTGACATCACAACTGAAGTCCAAACCATCTCATAATTTCCTCCCACAAGCCAGACGCTATCTCATGGTGTAAACATGAAAAATCAACTGACATATGCAATCTTCCTCCCCCCCGCCCTTTTGCAGCTAGCCTAGAGAAAAGGCACACCTCTTCGGTGCCTTCTCAGTTCTCTCTATTTTTGAAAAGCTAGGATTTATGTGTTGTTACCATCTGTTTGATCCACAATGTGATTGATTTTGGGCTTAACAAATTTGGATTGTTGTTTATAACAAGCTTGGTTCGCTTACAACTGATACTACAGTTACAAACCCATTAATGAAACCCCTAGTTAGGTCAAGTTATCTTGTTGGATGGACTCCACTTGCAGTGTCTAGAAGCAGTAGGAACTAGTAGTATTGGGGAACTTGGAACACTGTTGTGTTAATTATCGATGTGATTGTTTTATGAGTTTAACCAGGATAAAATGAATTTTATGGATCAAATCCTCACAAGCACATGTTTTCATGTCATTCTTAATTTAGTAGGAGTTGACAGCCTTATTAACAACATGCTGTTAAGATGTGCTAGTTCATGATATTTTTATTAATCTCTGAGTTAACAATTATATAGACACTCTTTAGATTTTTGTTGATTGGCGGTCCAACATTTTTTGTATAAGGTGTCTCTGTTAGATCTGTTGTTGGCTATTCGTACCTCTCCATGGAACCAACCTTCATTTATTTAGACAAAAATTTAAATTTGATGGGGAAAAAGTTATATAGAAGAATCTTTTTCCATGCAAGAATTTGAGGGTCTTCTTGCACCAAATAAACCTATTCTTATGTAGATTTAGAATTTACGTAGCTGTCCTCAGGGTGCCAGACTATGCAGATGTGATCTAGGTGTGAAGTGCCTCGTAATATTACTGTATTTGGAGTTTGTTTATACATGCCTATTAAAATGCATATTATCTCAGGAGATGTTGCTAGAGTGAATGGTCAACTAGCTGTATCTCGCGCTTTTGGAGACAAGAACCTGAAATCACACCTGCGCTCTGATCCTGATGTAAGAACCATTGATGTTGATGGAGATACAGATCTTCTCATTCTTGCAAGTGATGGCCTATGGAAGGTGCCCTTTGCTCCAACATTCAGTTGCTGTCTTTCCATTATTGCAGTGTGCACTTGCTCTCTTCTTTCTTTAATTGATAATTGGTAATTCTTCAGGTAATGTCTAATCAAGAAGCAGTTGACATCGCGAAGAAGGTTAAGGACCCACAGAAGGCATCCAAGCAATTAGCCATCGAAGCGTTAACTAGAGAAAGTAAAGATGATATCTCATGCATCGTTGTCCGATTTAAGGGGTAAGTGTGCAGAAGTTGAAACGCTATAGTTAATAGAGGGGTATTTGTAAGAATGAGATGCAACTCCTAGATTCATAGAAGCTTGAAATCTCCAGAATCCAGCATAAGTATTTGTATTTATACATGTACGATCCCTCGCCCCTTGTTTGTAATTTTCAAGTTGTTCATTCAGCTTGTATGGTAATTATCTGTTGATTTTTTTTCTACTAAGTAGATTAGATTGTTGAGGATTGAATTTTGTGTAATTTACATAAAGACTTGCTTTTGTAGCAAAACGTTTCTTGGTGTAATCATGATAATGGTCAAGGCAAACCTATACTATATGTGTATGATTGTAAATATATGCTGATGACTGTTGTTTACATAAAGAAGGTTAACATTGATCGACTCAGAAAATTATATCGATATCATATAAAATGGAATAGAGGAAGTAACATGTATCATTTGAAAATAAGAGGCAATTGAGGTGCTTCACCTCTCTGTTTCATCGTCATGATTGTTTGTCATCACAAAGATAGTTTCAAGTACCAAAGCAAACAAATTAACATGCCTGTTTTGGTACTTTAAGAGTAGTTTAGTAATTTTGTGGGATTTCTTTGTTTTAATTTGTTTGTGTTATTTATTTTTTTGTCTTTTACGTATTTAAAAATTGCATAAAATATTTTAGTTAGCCACAATTAATGATTTAGAATATTTTAAAGGGAAACTTACGTAAATGTACTATATTAAAAAATATTTATCATTTATAGCAATAACATTTTTTTCACTTGATCACTTTTAATACATTTATAATACAATTTTAATATATATTACAAAAAAATAAATTATTATTCACATATAATACAAGTTTTATTGATGGATAATACATTTATCATACATTTTAATACACTTATGATACAATGTGTCAATTTCTTACCAAACAAACATAATATATTTTTAAAAACAGTTATAATACATATATATTGCATAAATAATTCACTTTTAAAAATATTGCAGATTTAACATAGTATTTTATGTATTGTTATAAATGGTAATAAATAAAAAGTATCGCTAAAATCAGTAATTATTTATTAAAAATTACCTATCCAAATAATTTTCCTTTTAAAAATCATATAAAAAATTTGGTTGAATCTGAAAATTTTATTGATTCCACATAAAATGGGACAGAGGAAGTAACATGTATTATTTGAAAATAACGTAAAAGTACAAAGAGAGTAAATTACATAAAATAATAATGTAATTACAATAATTTATAGCTGAATTTCTTTAAAAGATAAATAAATGGTTGAGTCCAAAATTCTATCAATGACATGTAAGTTGAGACATGGAGAGTTACACATTATTTGAAAATTTCATAAAAAGTATAATAAATCACATTATTAATAATTTAAAATATTTAAAAAATCGTATCAAAATTTGATTGACACTTCTTATCTGTACCACATAGATTAAGATAAAATAAATAATATTATTAGGTATGTGCTAATTACGGAATCACATATCTAGTGCTATATATAAGAGGCTAGAAGCACACATGTGTTGGTCGACATGCGCGCTTCTTAGCCAAAGGTTTTTTTTTTGGCTTAAGTCATCTACAGCCCTTTAAAGTTATCCGCATAATTCACTTAGACATCTTAATTAAGACTTGTACCTGTTGAGCACTTCTAGAAATTCAAATTGATACCATTTGAGCACTTTTTGCCTACATGGCACTTTGAGTGTGATTCACCACTGATGAGCGCATGAAAGCCTTTAATTAGACATTTTCGAATTAAAAAAATCTCTTTCTTCTTTCTTGTGTTGGTCGCCATCACTTTCACCGACAGCCGTCATTGTCGCTGCAGCCATCATACTCCCTTTTTCTTTTTTTCTTTTTTTTTTCTCTAGCCACTTCACCTCCCTTACCATAAGGATTATTTATTTTTTTAGATTTGTCATTATCGCCGCCTAACACATTCATTTCTTCCTCCTGATTTAAGCAACCACCATTATCGCCATTAACGTCGCCACTTAGTCATTTTATTCTTCAGATTTAGAATCGCATGGTCGTGGTTTTTTCTTCAGATCCAGGATGACTTGGTCGTGTTTTTTTCTTCAGATCCAGGATGACTTGGTCGTATTTTTTTCTTCAGATCTAGGATTGAATCTTTGTTCATTTATGAAAATAAGCAAAGTACAAATTTGCAATTTAAACAACGCCACCATTTCTACCATTAATTTTTTGATTTATGGAACATTATTTTACTCTCAAAATTTTATTAATTTCTTTTTAAAAAAAAGAAACTAAAGCTCTCATTGTTGATTTACACGTTAAAGAATAAGAAAAAGAAAGGTGGTTTGTGGTCGACGATCGGCGATTCCGATGGATAACACGGAAGAATTTGGGTGGGTGGAGTGGATAGCAATGCTATTGTTATTTCTTTCTTTTTTAATTTTTGAATTTGAATAATCTACCATTGTTGATTCATAAACATGAAGAAAAACCAATAAAAGAGAGAGAAATGGTGGGGGATTGATTCCGATGGACAACAAGGGAGGAGGGTTTGGTGGGTGGATGGGTTGTACAGGGGTTACATAATAATTATGTTTTAATTTGAAAATATCTTTTTTTTTCATGGTTTTTTAATAATATTGTTTACCAACATGACATATGTCATAATTTCATTCGTTATTGTGTCATGTCACCGTGAGTATATCTCACGCACTTAATATTGTAGGCTGATTATCAAAAATATGTCAAATAGGTATCAATCTGAAGTATTAGAGGTGTTCAATAGGTACAAGTCTCAATTGATATGTTCAAGTGAAATATACAAACAATTTTAGGTGGTTGCAGATGACTTAAGTCTTCTTCTTTTTTGTCTAATGTTCATGCTTTAACAATGTTATATTTGCTTGCTTTAGTTTTAATAGTTTTAACACATTCTAGAAATACATTGAAATACTTTACAAATAAAGAATTGCATAATAGATATTTAAATATTTAATTAGTCCATAATTTTAGGCACTTGATTTTGATAATCTATGATTTTATAGAAAAGGTGGTTTTAAATTATCTATATAATCCTTTACTTGGTCTCAAAATAAGGGGGTGGTGGATCGTTTTTATGTTTGAAAGGAATAATTTTTTTGTATAACTTACATAAATACCATAGTGTAAAACCTAAATTACCTTCTATCCCTATTATTTTTATAATTACATAAATCCCATATTTTTTAGGCATTTTGGATACATAATTAAGGACCGGATACATTATTGTTGATACATTATGTATCAATCTGTTGCACTTATTAAGGGGAAAAAAAGCTGAAAAATCAAATTAAGATCTCATAGTATCCATTTATTGCACTAATTAAAGGGGGGGGGAAGCTGAAAATCAAATTAAAATCCCATAAATTACGTTATTTCATTCCAAATTATTGTCAAGAATTCAAAATCCTATAGTGTAACAAATCAAAAAATTCAAAAATTAAATTTCTTCTTCTTGTTCATCGTTCTCTCTGTTTCATAAAGAATTTTGTCGAAATTTTGGATAAGCGAGGTGAGTTATGAAGGATACAAAAGTGATGGAATTGTTGTTGGACAAACGATTTCTTTTGTGAATCTTCAAGTTCATCGAATATCCTTTCGATTTTGATTCAAGATTGTCGAAAATTTTGAGATTCAAAATTCTTCTCCAGTTCATTGAAGATCCTTTCCGTTTTGATTCAAAATTGTTGAAAA
>JAJOOS010003502.1:0-38147 GCA_029582725.1 Solanum chiquidenum | reverse complement strand
ATGCAAGGAATTAAAGAAGATATTTGATACATGCACTCATGTCTCACAATAAAGTATGTCATAAGTATAATTGGAATGATTAAAATATAGAAGAAAAGGTACACGAAACATATATCTATAAACTATAATATAGTATGTTGTAAGAGGTATCATTATTTATTTTTTGGAATGATTAAAATAATTTTAAAAAATACCCTACTTGATTTTTTAAATTATGAATTATAATGAAATAGTGGATGGTGTGGCCAACATTATCAAATACGATGAAATGCGTTACTTAGAAGTAGTATAGGTTGGCCACCTTTCATTTTCTTTATTTAATTTATAATATTTTGATTAATTAAAGAAATAAATATTAGTTCAACCTTTGTAAAAAATATCCAAAAATATATTGATGTTTCCCACCAGAAAGAAATTGATTGATCTATATCTAGATCAAAAAAATTAAATCAACCAAATCAAGAAGGGAATAATAAGAAATTTAAAATATTTAAACTTCTTTTTTGTCTGAAAAATAGTAAAAATAAATTAACTATTCTTGAAGAACAATTATTGTGTTCATTTAAAGCTCATCAAGGAAAATAATTGATGAAATTAAAGTGAATACAACCAAATTTTGTACAATATTAACAAATTTTGATGAATGTGGCTTTATTTGATGTACTAATTTAGGAGTATGTTCGTTGGGACACTTAAATGACTTTGCATTTATTTGTATTAGGAGTATATAATTTTGCGAGGTGGATTTCAAAATTTAAGTTTTATGTAAATATATAAAAAATTAGTAATCTATTTGATTTTTATTACTATAATTTTAATAAATTCACACATAAAGTTATGAACCACATGAAAACTATTTTTTCGGTTAAATATGATATCGCGATACTATATTCACCTATAACCTTCATCACATGAAAAAAGAAACAATTTAAAAGTAAATTAAAGGTTTTATGTATTACCATTTTAAAAAAGGTTTATTTAGTATTATTTTAATTATTTATTGCGTATATTTCTTTCGTTCCAAAATACTTATCATGTTTATCTTCAAGAGTCAAACTACACAAATATTTTTGGATGTATCTTTTTTTATTAGATACAAGGAGTGATTTCTTTTGAGTTAGTTCATGGGAAGAGGCAATAATTTGATTGCAATAATATAATAAATGACTCTTTACGAGACCATATGCCCTCTAAATGCAAATATTAATTATAGCAGTTAATGGTCACTATGTTAGATAAGTTAGATTTATCTCGAGAGCCAAATTACATGAATATTGTTTGATATTTTTAAATATAGTTTTTACCGTATTATTATGCAAATAATTATAACTTTTAATATTTTTTTAATATAATTTTATGATATCTAAATTTTAATTTTAAAATGTTATTGCAATAAAATAGACAAACTCAATTTAGATAACGAAAAATATATATAAATCACAATAATAACACGATACAAGAACAATATTACAAAAGATTAATGAACAAAACAATTACAAGTTATTAGTCCATAGTATCTCATTCTAAACTTATAAGCAATAGTATTATTTGTTAAACTATGTCAATTGCTTTTAATTGTAATTGCACGTTTATACTAATTAAGTATAAGATTCTAATTTAACCTATTTAATCGAAAAACTTTCATTTTCCACTTTTCACACAAAAACAAACAAACTATTAACCCAAGAAGGGGGCAAAACAAACTATAAAGTATTACCCAAACAAGGGGCAAAACAAATTAGAACTACAAGTCAACAATAACGAGTAGTTCTAGGGAGAATGGTGTGTATAAATAGAGAGTGTTTCCGATAAATGAATCATATTAAGAAAATTGAGTATGTAAAACAAATACTAATGCCAAAGTAACAACATGAAATACTAAAATCAAAAAATAAGATAGTAAGACAGTAAAAACAACAATACTCAGAAGGAAATTAGACAACGCTAGACTACCCACTAACCTTCTAATATTATCCTCGACCTCCATATCTTTCTATATATTCAAGACAATTTCCTCTATAAGCGATAAACGTGTCATATTCTACCTAATCACCTCTTTCCCGTATACTCTTTATAACTAACGTATACTAAACATCTGCATATAATATATTATTTTCACATATCTGAACTACCTCAACCTCGTTACCCTCAAAACAACTTACAACTATTAACCAAACAAGGGTGCAAAACAAAACTAAAAATAAAAATCATTATTTTCCCTCCAAAAGAATATGTGTAAAACATTAGAGAAATGTGAAAAAAGAAAAAAAATTACTCCCTTCTCTCCAATTTATGTGATATTTTTCGGATTACGAGATTCAAACAAATCTATCTTTGAATGTAAATTTTTCATACATATTTTTGAATCGTCAATTATGGTGACTTATAATACTTTTTACGTAGTTTATAAATATATAAATTTCAATTCTAAAAATTTAAAAATGCGTAAATTGTGGATCAAACTTAAACTTTTTAATTTTTGAAAAATAAAAAATATCACGTAAATTGAGACAGATGAAGTAAGAAAATAGAGAGATATAAGGTCGACGTGTAAGAAAAAAGAAAAGGTCTTATGTCCCCCCGCTCAATTTGAGGAATAACAGAGACACACACACAAAGTTGGCGTTGAGATGAACAAATTTGCCTCTTTCTCTCTCTAACTTCTCCTACACTAATTCCTTTGCTTGACTCTCGGTTTTCCGTTACCCAATCTTCTCCACTTTCCAACTTTACTCTCAATCAAAAAGGGATTTTTTTTTACAACAAACAACATTTTCTTGTCTCCTTTTCCAATGGGTTTTCTTTGAAAAGGTGACATTTTGCTTTGATCCCACATCTTTAAATTGCATATCTACCTCGTAATCATCGTTTTCTTGAACTTTTTTGAGGTACATTGTTGATGGGTCTGGTTTGATTACTGATTCATTCATTCTTTTTCCCTAAATGCAGGAACTTTTTTTGATTTTGATTATTTTGTGTGGTTGATCAAGATTGACGAATGTTATTTGTAATTACAATATGACGACTAATCGCAGCGCTGATGCTTCTAAGGTTTTTGAATTTTCATCTCATTGTTGTTCTGTATGTGTTTACTGTAATTGTCTCTTGTTTTTTCATATTTTTTGTTTAATAATCAGGTTGAAGGGGTGAATCAACCCCCTCCACCACCTGGGGCTAATGATCAAGTTCGTGGTGGAAATAAGGTCAGTTGGTTTATTGATGTTTAGCATTTTGATTCATTGTTCTTAATCTCTTGTCTAATGGTGCATAAATTAGTGAAGACCCTTTACCCCTTTTCCTTATTTTTCATAAAATGCTTGAAAAAAAAACATACTTAGCTTTGTATAATGGTATGTAGTAATAGCAATAAAGAATGGGATACAAACTGAGAACATGTATTTCATCTTGTGATTGGTCCACAAACTTTTGATAAATGATTATTTCTATACTATTAGTTTTTCTGTGAGAGATGTCATTTTTAAGAGTGTAACCTGCTTATCAGAAACAAAATTGATTCTTTACAATTTGGCTACTTAAGAGAGTGATCTGCTTCCTCAGGTTAAAAGTCCACTCTGTTCTGCAGTTTTACCTAAAACAATTTGCCATTTTCATGCATTTGATATTTGTCTGAATAGTTGAGTAAATTTAGAGATTGTGGATGATATACATTCTAAAGAAGATAATGATGGAGTTGACTGAAGATAAAAAATTGGTCTTGGCAGGTCTACAGAAGTGGTAACCTGTTTTTATCATCAAAAGGTTTGTCTTCTCTTCTATGCTGTAATTTTTTGGATAGAGTTGCAAAGTGGAATGTGATTTCTCCTCTCTTGTTTTTATCTCCCACTTTCACACTTATGTTTCCTATTTCCAGTGTCATGCTTCTTCTTTTGAATCATAAGTTTTTTTTTTTTGTAATTGCACTAAAATTCTATATCATCACATGTTTACTATATAGTTGTAAGAAGCATTTTGCCCCCAAAAGGTGGAGGATTTGTGGCTTAGGTCGCAGGTTCAAGCCCCACACCATGCAAAGTGAAGCCCGGTATTTAAGTGGAGAAGGGTAGAAGGGCGGTCCCATTATCCACCCAATTTAGAAGACTGTGATTGGTCCAAAGGGTGAGTCACAGATGGCTTTCTCGGTTATCAAAAAAAAAAGTTGTAAGAAACATTTTGGTTTTTTGTCTTGGCGTCTAAACGAGGGGGTAGGAACTCGGTATTACAAGCTATAATTGTAGGCCAGAAGATGGTATAATAACTGAAGGAAAGTGTGTACTTTCTAGTCTTTTGTGTGGCACAGATCTGTATATACCCATTAGAAAACTTAATATCATGTGTTCAGTAAGATCCCAAAAAGAAGAGAGGAAAGAAAAGGATTTGTGATAGTTCAGTTTCTATTATTCTTCCTTCTGAAGCACAAAAAGAATAAAAAAAGCAAATAAAACACCTTCCACAAACCAAATAGTTTCTGCTTTCAAACGACCACGACAGATTTGAAGTCAACTCTCCTACGAATAAGAATGATTATGTGATGTATTTGCAGCAAAGATAAATTGTGTTACCATGCATGATCTTTGATTATAGTTATTTGTGAATATCTTTCATGTTACCATTTGACGTGCAGTTCTCTCAGCTCATTTTCCATTAGTTAGAAAAAATGTTTTTAGTGTAATTTTATGCAGAACATAAATTATTTTGAGGGAAGTAATAACACTCTTTTCTGTTCTTTTTTTATGGTCTGCTTTCTTGATCTCTCTTAACAAATATTTTTAGCTACTTTTGTGGTTCTATTTGCTTTTGTGTGCTGTCAAATATGCTTTATTGTCTTGTATTACATGTGGCCATTACTTATTTGCTAATTTCTAGTTAAAAAAGAACAGGAATCTGGCGTTTCAGACGTATACTCAACATATTTCATATCTTTATCAGAAAGCAGGAAGAAAAATAGAGATTTTTTACTTGTATTAAACTTGTGTTTTTGTTGATATTTCTGATATCTATTGCATGTAGGAATTGGATGGACATCATGGAAGAAGAGGTGGTTCATTCTAACTCGTACCTCATTGGTCTTCTACAGAACTGATCCTGTAAGTTTGATGCTGTATACCGAACCCATCATTCCTTACTACCTAGTAGAACCTAAGTTACTTACTCGCTTATTATGCAAGTATTTGCCAATTATCATATCATGGTTTATTGAATCCTGTAGTATATCTTCTTGGTTATTCTAACTTGTTAGAGTGATTCGTGATTTGGATATCACTCTACATGTATATTATATGGGAGAGTAGTATCTAAATGAGCTCCAATGAGGTGCTTGCCATGTTGAAAGCTATCCAAAAAGCATGAAAAAGAAAGGATGAATTATACACCGGTTAGCCCCCTTGCCAAATTTGTCATTTTGTAATGAAGACGGATCAAGTACTTATAGTTTTTAAATTTTTCACATTTACCAGTTTCAAAAAAAATAAATTAACATCATCACTCTCGGGTTCTCCAACTACTTGTGGATGTAACTTCGATTAACATCAGTACTCTCGGGTTACTGAAGACATGCCAGAAATGAATTATGGGTTTGACTAATCACGAATTGAGCCAGATCCCATTGCATGAACTAATGTGGTAGTAAACCTTTCATTCTTTTCTTTTTGAAATAGGTAAACCTTTCATTCTAATTTCGTGCTCTTTTAACCGCCGGGGATGGTTTTCCTTCACATAGCTTAGCCGTCAAAATTTCAAAGCAATGTTTGAACAATCTTATGTAGTAGATCCTTCATTTGACTTAACATGCTCAAATCAGATCCCCTCTTTTTCAATTTGTCAGGATTTCTTTCGTCCTTCCGAGCTTTTTAGCATCCAGATATCATCTACAATTCATCTTCGACCTTGAAATTGCATTCTAGCTCACTCTTTCCCTTGTGTGAATACTGATCACAGTTCTTGTTGGCAACATATAGCAAATGAATGACTTACTTATACTTTTGAGCATTTAAATACAAAGATGGTTTTGGAAAAAAATGTTTTTGATAACAATGAGGTTAGGGATATCCCAAATTTAGAATTGAATATTTAGAAGTGCAGAAGCACAAATAGAAAGAATTTGAAAACTAGAAATAATGATTTGGGAAATTCGAAGGAACAATCCAAGAATTTCCTAGAACGCCATGTTCTAAAGCTTTGACAAGATCCAAGTAACAATATATAGATTTATGAGACTTGAGAAAACGAATCAGAATGATAGATTTGGATCTTCCTTTGAGTAACTTAGGACAGCAATTAGTATGTAGAAACTAGTTGCCTTCAACAAATACCTAAAAGCAATCAAAGATACAGCTGGAAGAAATTACCTTATACCTTGAACTATGACACTAGTAAAGGTTGTTGATAAATTCCCAAAGTGCATGTCATGAAGATTCAAAAGAACTTCCAAAATATTATTAATCTCAATGTAATGTGTTCCTAATGATTGAAAAAATACTCCTATTTATAGGAGAAAGCAACGTAGCCGCCATCCCTAATAAAACCCTAAAAGAATAATCTAGAACGTAGGAAAATGAAATCCTAGCTTGGTGGCAAAGCTAGAAACGATCCTAATATTTGTGGCTGAACTAATGCCTATTTTGTTCTCTTAGTCGTGAATTTTGAGCCTCGTTTGGTCTTGATTGGGCTGCTCGTTTCAGCTCCACTTAAGGGCTGAAATTGGCCTCCTTTGGGCTGATTTTGGGGGCCAGTTTGGACCTCTTCAAAACTGAATTTTGGACCCCAATATTTCTCCTCTTGGAATTCAACTTGGGCCGCCAAATAGTTGTAGCATTTGAACAATTCATCTTCCTTGGGTTTGAGCTCTTCTTCCCCAGCAAGAAACATTTGGATTTGCGATTGAAGCCCATTTAGCTTTGTCATTGAACTCCTTGGTTTGAGACCTTGTCATGGGCCTCCTTGGCTCCTCGGAGCTTCTAAAGCTTCATCTTGCCCTATAATGGAGTAGAGCTATGGATGCTATCACTTTCACTTGCAATGATATATTTTGTATTCCTCCTAAGATTTGCTAGTGTAGATTGAAGCATAAGCAATCAGAACAAATTTCTTCCTCGATTTAGCTTAGTTTGAATTTTCATATTTCCCTTAAAATATATACTCTCTTGTCATAGAGATCGACTAATTAAGAAATTATACCTTTGAATCCTATTCAGGTTCATAGTGTAGCATCTAGTTTTGAAAAAGCATTTGGTTGATGAAATCAGTGAGTTTATATTCGATCAGTTCATTTAATATCTTCCATCAATAGTATTAGCTAAATGTGAATATTTTCCTAACTTCTATTTGTTTTTGATAAGTCCATGAATCCTATTTGTTACCGATCATCTGATGCTTCAAAATGCATCATCTTGAGTACTCAATGGTCCCTTTGACTTATTTAAATTTTTCTTGATGAATTTATGTCCTTGACTGATTCTTTTCAGAATGCTACTCCTCTAAAGGGAAGTGAAGTGAATTTAACCCTCGGTGGTATTGATCTCAACAGTTCAGGCAGGTTGGCTTAGTATCTATGCTTAAGATAGTTCATAGAGTGGCTTCCTTTTGACAAGTAACACCAAAATGGTGAATAATTCTATGTTTCTCCATGAGTATTCAGTGTGGTTGTCAAAGAAGACAAGAAACTGTTGACTGTGCTATTTCCTGATGGTCGTGATGGACGAGCTTTCACACTCAAGGTGCCATTATTTCTGATCGCTCTTTTGTTTTCTGTCTTAAACAGTTTTATCATTTTTCTGTTGCTTATTGTCATCCTTAAATTGAGTTTTCATTTTCCTATACGACTCATTACACAAAAGATCATTCTCCATACTGGTTTATGCTCAATTGTGTAACTTTTACCGTTTTAAAATCTAAAGATGATTAACAATTCACAAATAAATCTGAAATATAGATACTATTATGAGTACATTATAAGTTGAAAGCTTGAGTTTATTTGTTTCATCGCCAATAATATATTCAAGCATACCTAGAATGTTACAAATTTATTAGTTTTCTTCATTTTATTTGAGAATTGTAAACATTCCCTCAAGTTGCCCCAATTAATAATCACCTAATTAGTAGTTTCGAGCTCAAAGGCAGAGTGGTAACCAGCTTGCAAAGAAGCTTTTTAGTTACTCCCTCTATTCCAATTTATGTTATCAGAGTACGAGGGTCAAAAACTTAATTTTGACTTAGTATTTGTGTATAGATTCTACATTTTTTTTAAGAATAAAGTTAACATATTTGAGAACTACACGAAAAGTTCTACAAGTCAAAATAGCTGATTATTTAAAATATTTAAAGGAAGTTTGAGAAAACTGTAGTCGAAGAAAAAACTATTTGACTTCCCAAAGAGTAACACCTTCACATAAAATAGGATGAAGGGAATACCAATTGCTTTTCACATTGTATGTCGAAGTTAGTGTCCTTATTGATTCTCATATTTATACATGCATGTCCTTGGTAGCTCTCCATGCCCAAGGCATATATTTTATTTTTCTGTATCATTATAATAATTAATTAACGACTCTAAAAGTTCTTTTGGATCCCCATTGCTTTCTAAGTGGGGTCACTCAACTTTCTTTTTGCTGTTTTCATTGTTGCATTGTATCATCATGATTATCCTTAGCATTCTAGGAATCTGTTTCTGTAAAGTATAAACCTTAATATAATCTAAGAGCTTTGATGTCATAGGCGGAAACATCAGAGGATTTGCTCGAGTGGAAAACTGCACTTGAGGAAGCTTTGGAAAATGCACCTAGTGCTGCCCTAGTAATGGGCCAAAATGGAATATTTAGGAATGATCAGGCCAATGCTGATGATGTTTCACTTGAGCAATGTAAGTTCTCACTAATCTGTTCTAAATGGCCAGCATCTGGTATGCATATTGCAGGTCGAGGAATAAAATGTGAATCTACTTACAATGAAACTTTACTAATTTTGATTAATAAGGAACTTCTTTTACGAATGTAAAATAGTCAAGCTGTTTATGTTTTTCTATATGTATGTATAACTTTAGTGAGTGTTAGGTATACATCTCTATTTCTGTGGTAAATATGTCACAGTTTTTCAGTAGAGAAGTTGTTTTTAGAAAGCTTATGAGCTCTGTTCTCAGGAAGTCCGAAATCTGACTGGCCTACCAAATAACTCAGTTACTACAATGGCCTATGCATCATACTGGTCTTTATCTTTCTGTTGCCATTGCCTGATGTGTAATTGCCGTTTAACATTATATACTTTTCATGGATCTAATTTTCAACCTTTTTTAATTTCATTTTGCCTTCGTAGCTAATGATAGACAGCCTGTGAAGTCCATGGTAATTGGTCGGCCAGTTTTACTTGCTCTGGAAGATATTGATGGAACTCCATCTTTTTTGGAGAAAGCCCTGAGATTTGTAGAAGAGCATGGTAAGCTTCTTTTAATGTGTCAAATAACTATGGGATGGCTGCTTCTGTAATATGTTACTTTCTTATGCATCCAGCTTCAAATTCCAAATATTTCTTTCATCTGTAAAGGATCAGTTGTCAGTGGGGCTTATTCCCAAGTGCATATTCTTGCTTAAAGAATCAGGAGATCCAGTATCCATTTTCATCAAATCAGATGCATTGTTTGTTTTCAGTATCTAATTTTGCCACATGGGTATGTTTGAGATTGTTCAGTGAGGATTCATAGTGGTTATACTCTATAGGAAATGAAAGACCAATGTAGGTGGACCCCAGCTGCACAATCCCATTCACTGCAGAAGTCTATTTTTCTATGAGATTTGCCTATTGTCCCATTGCTTTGTTTTGAGCCGAGGTTCTATAGGAAACGGTCTCTCTACTCCAGAAAGGTGGGGTAAGGTCTGCGTATATCGTAATCTCCCCAAACTAACACCTGTGGGATTACTCTGTGCATGTTGTTGTTGTTGTTATTTATATATTGTCCCATGTTACTAGGTGGTTGTGATATCTGTATCGATTACGCCAGTAGGTTGCTTTTCAAACTGATTCTAGGCTTCAATATTGATATAAAATGTCAAAACTTAAAATTAATAATCCCTCTTTCTCGAAGTTTCAATTTCTAAGAGTCGAAGAATGGAATCTTGGACTAAGATTTTCAAAGAGGTAGTTGTTTTCATCCACCGCCAACTTGTAAGTTGGAGGTTCGAGTCGTGTGGAGGATAAGTTGGAGGTTTGAGTCGTTTGGAGGGTAAGTAGGAACATGATTTATCCTCCTCGAGGGTGGGGAAATACGAAAAAGAAGGAAAAGGGTTGGAAAAGTTTGTAACTTGTATACTTTTTGTGCTATATCTGAAGTGCTATGCAGATTTTGGTTAGGGAGAAATAGTTTCAGAGTTGGGTTTTGGAAAAATATGTGTCTGGATTTGATTCAGGTTAGCAGTTTTATTGATTAAATCATTAAAAGCCTAAAGTATTAGGTTAGAACCAGCTAAAAGTTTCTTTCTGCAACTAAATGCTTTCAGCACTAAAGGGGGGCCAAAATGCAGTTTGTAAAATGGAAAAATTGTTTCGAATTGGGCTGTTTCTGAAAAATTCTTTTGGTTTCCAAAGCCAATTTCAGTAAGAGAATTTTTCTATGTCCAATTTAAGGCTGAGAACCAGTCAAGTTGCGTAAATAGAAGTCTGAGAATCAGTCAAGTTGAGTCTGTAGAAGTAAAATGGACCAAATATTGGGATAGAAGAGATTTATAGTCAAATTGTTTTTTTACAGTTTTAATATGAACACCATGCTTCCCTATTCTTCTTATATAAAAAAAGTGAACATCATTTACTTGTAAGTACAGTGCTTCTTCCTACTGTACTTCTTCATTTGCTTTGATGTGATTACAAGTGGTCTTTGATAATGAATAAGTTAAGCTAGAAGATAAATGGTCTACAAACTACTCTCTACTTTCATGCTCTAATTGATTTTTCAAAAATATGTTTTTGGAGAACTTCTATTTATCTCTAACCTTCTTTCAATTGATACTTCTCATTTTTTGTCAAAGAAAATTAATACTTCTCATTTTGTGGACTGTTCATTTATTTATTTATTGATGTCTTGCATTCTCATCGAATGGTACTGATCTTCTACAATTTCTTCCAGGGATTAGAACTGAAGGCATCCTGCGGCAAGCAGCAGATGTTGATGATGTTGAGCAACGAATACGGGAATATGAACAGGGTCTGTTACCTTTAAATTGAGAGGATTTCATTTTTGTTATTTTTTACTAGGTGTTGATACCCCAAGTATCTGCTGAAAAAGTTTACATTTTGCCACTGGTGACTAGACTTCATTACTCTTCAAAAGTTGCAATAATAAGCTTACTCCTTTCTCTCTCTATAAATAATAAGCTTACTCCTAGTGGTGCACAACATTGTTGTTAAGTCTCATAGTGAGCTTTATAGAGCTGTAGATTTGGCTGAGTTGCTTTTTCTATGTGTTTTTAAGTGGTTTCCTCTTTTCAGATGCAACTGAATTATGATAGATGAGATGCAATTCTCAAATGACATCAGATTGTTATTAGCTAAGTAAATAATATGTTCTGATATAATGGCTGTGAAAGATCATTTACCTGTCAAAAATCTTTTACTTCTTTTCTTCATTTGAGGGGAAACTTGTACAAGTGTCTCTTGTGTAGTTCACTTGCCTTACAATAAGTAACAAACTTTTGTTCTCTTAATCCAGGTAAAACTGACTTTTCTACAGATGAGGATGCACATGTTATTGCTGATTGTGTGAAGGTATATTCTTCAAAACAGAAGTATAGGGTTTATATAAGATTGTTTGGATGAAATTACTTTCGGAACTTGCTATTCATCTTTATTTCTGCAGTATATTCTGCGGGAGTTGCCATCATCTCCAGTTCCTGCATCTTGCTGCAATGCCCTTTTGGAAGCATTTAGTAAGTTTATTGTCTTAATGTTGGGTCCTTTTAGATTGCCTCTTTTCCTTACATGATTTAAGCTAGTTCTTATAGAAGAAAGAAGGATACGTTTAGTAACACTACTCCAGGATTTGTAGAGTTGTATAGATATACTTTATTCATTCAATAGAACATACATGGCCCATTTCTCTTGATGAAATATTTGCTAGATCCCCTTTGACAGTAATAACCACTCACCACGAGATTCTCAACTCTTTTCTGTTATTCACGAGTCCTGTGATCCATGTCTTTACTGCCACCCTTCCATACGAAGCAACTATCTATTAGATTTATGTACTAAAGTGAATTCCTAGTCATGCTTATCCAATTTCTTTTCAACAGGCACAAAATGAAATATACATATTTATGCATAGAGTTTGTTTGACACCTATGACTTCATGAAAGCTGCTTGTCAATTTGGTCTTAAACTTTATTGTGAGTCAGGGTAAAGCAGATAGAAAAAATGGTTGGAAAACTATGATCATATAAGTTTTATCCTAGCATGAATGTTGGCCAACAAGAATCTTGGACTACCTGAAGTGTTTCTGTGGCTTTCATCACAAGATAGGATATTTATACATTTCCGTCAAAGATAAAAGTTGGAAGATTTGTCAGCTTGTAAGTATATCTGTTAAAATACTTTTGTAATTGTTGATAGGAACTGAGCGAGGCATTAGAGTCAATGCTATGCATACAGCTATATTGGAGACATTTCCAGAACCAAACCGTCGTTTGCTGCAGAGGTTTGTGATTCTTACTGTTCATGTTATTTTAATTTTGTCTGTGACACAGTTCGCTGGATCCAGTGTACTCATTTAAATCAATTTGGTATTATCAGTATCCTTCCCTGGACCCTGCATAGATGTGGAGATGTTTTGTGCACCGCGCTGCCCCCTTTTGTTTTTTGGGTATTATCAGTATGGTGCTTTTTGGTCTGCACATTTCATTTTCTAGCAGATAATTTCAGTTAGCTCTATGTATGTGTTTGTGCATAACAGCACAAACACACATGTTGAGATATCTTTGCATCTATTCATGCTGTCAAATTTGCTAACTCTTTTCTGTTTTGGAGGTTTTGAATAATTGATTGAGTGTTGGCTAGAAGATTGCCAATTGTGTATTGCATTTCCAAATATAATTAAAGGACCTCTTGATATTTTTGCTTATGTACTTTGATGTATCTTTTCTTTGTTTTTTTTTTGGACAGAAGATTTTTCATATTTCACTTGGTTAATTTTTACAATTCTTGGTACGAAATGTCCTAAGTGGTAACTCTTACATTTGGTGCAAACCTGCTGGTTAAGTTCTCACAAAGGGAGAAGCTTCTCATCTCTAAAATCAACAGTAAACAAGATAATTTGCAACAGTTCTCGCAATGACATCTGATCATATTGAGTAACGAATCTTAGTTTATGTTGCATAAAAAAGTAAAGCGGATTAAATTGGATTCAGCTAGATCATATAGGAGGCGTCATCTTGACCAGCCTTATCTCTGGAAGGCGATTTCCATCAAATTAGTATGGAAGAATCTTCCACTTGGTGTCAAAAGATGGTACAAGGATAGATTTTTGTTTCCAGAAATGTGCTTGGTGGAGAAGATTTCGGAGTTGGATCCATTGATATCATCATGGAGTGAGTTATCCAAACATTGAGGATTACTGCTTGTGTGAAGTTTCATATTAGGAGATGTTTTGATTTCCACTAGTTTCCGCCCAAAGTTAAAGCCAATCATGTTCAGAAAGGGAAATAGATGAATTGCAGTCTTTCTGATGTTAGGTCGATGGGCATTTAGTAGTATATGAGTTTTAGCCGATATGTCTGGACTTCAACTGTCCTCGGAGATGGTTGTTGTTACAAAATGTTGATCATGAAGGAAAAGGATTCTGACTAGTATCAAATCCAGACTACATCAACAACTCAAATGAATTGAATTATAAAGGTGATGTGATATCCGAAAAAGTATTGGAAAAAAGAGGGAGGGGCATACATGTTATCACTGGTTAGAAAATGATTCTGAAAATTGGAGGTGGCGACAATGTACCACTATTTCCTTTGTGAACAAGAGGATGAAGTTCTTCTCACAGATTTCAGTTCAGACTCTACTAATGAGGAGATAGGACATAGGAAGTTCTTTGATGCAAAATTATTGACAGAGATTTAAATTACTGTATTGTGGGTGAACTAGCTGCATTTAAATGCCTATAACCAAATAAAATTTTGTCAGTTCAAGTGAAATGAATAAGCTAGTATTTTCTCTTTTAGTAAGGTTGCTTAATCACTGCAGTGATTTTTTCCCCTTATGCTTATAGAAGCTCTAAAATTTGACTTAGCTTCTTCTGGGCTGCTGAACAATTTTTAGTTCTCATGTGATGCTTTCTTCTGATGTCCATCAGGATTCTTATGATGATGCAAACTGTGGTTTCCAATAAAACTCAAAATAGAATGAGCACGTCAGCAGTGGCAGCTTGCATGGCACCTTTACTTCTTCGCCCACTTCTAGCTGGAGACTGTGAGCTAGGAAATGACTTTGCTATGAGTGGTGATAGCTCTGTTCAACTTCTGCAGGCAGCTGCTGCAGCTAACCATGCTCAAGCCATTGTCATCACATTGCTAGAGGAGTATGATAAATTATTTGGGGTATAGTTTATGTCATCTTCAGTTCTGTATTGCCCTAGTTGCTTCTGCACCTGAATTATACATTAAGCCATCATCATCACATTGTTAGAGGAGTATGATAAAATTGTTCGGGGTATGGTCTACATCATCATCCTCTTCCCTAGTTGCTTCTGCCCCTGACGTTATGTTAAGGGGTAACATTTTTGGTTCATCTGGAACCTCAGAGTACTGGGATATATTTCTATTTCTCTGAGATATTGAGAAGACAATGAAATCTTCTATGTAGCCCTCCAATTCTTTCCTCTTCAAGTAAATGTTTAAAATCTTTGCAGGAAGGCTCTGTATCGCCTGAATTATACTCTGACTCAGATGGTAGTGGAACCGAGAGTGGAGAAGAATTTACTGATGATGATTACAGCTATGATGAAGAAGATGAAGATGATGATGCGGAAGAGGGCTCTCACGCTGATATTGATGATTCTGATCATGATTCCTGTACAACAACCCATGAAGTTGGTGAAAGTGAAGATAGTAATAAGGTTCTTTCTTCATTGTCTTCACTGTTCTATTCTCAGCCGTCTTCTTTTGTCAAGCACTGTGTTGCATGATGCTGGAACTTTCTAGTCCCTCTTTCCTACTTTACCCTTCCACTCAGGTGCAGCAGTATATTTAGCTTCTACAGCGATCATTGAAACTTGTGCTTGTTAAGATATTACTCGCTGTTTCAATTTGTTTGCCCTACTTTCCTTTTTAGTCCGTTTCATAAAGAATACATTTTCCTTTTTTGGCATCTCTTTAATTCTAATTTCCCACATGGCATGTTTAAGACCACAAGCTTAAAGGACATTTTAGTACATTCCATTCATTCCTGGCCTAAGCTGGAGCTCACATATATCATGACTAATTATGCAGAGCTCTCAAGTTTCTAAAACTAGTTTAAAGACTACGGAAGTGGACGTCGTCAAAACTACTGGAAGCTCACCGAGAAGTCTACCTCAAACTTCTGTTCAGAATGATGTCAATAAAGGGGGTGAGAGTGTTCCGCCTCCAAGTCGTGAAAATTCGAAAGCACAAGGAAATGAATCTGTTGAACAAGTAGGACCTGGACAGATCGAAACATCTAATTCTCAAAAGTCAACGAATATGTTAAATGGACCTCTACGCAGTGTTCGACGAGCTGCTATCTGGGGGCGTACTCCTGTGAGTACTATTGTATACCTTTGGCTGACAGTTAGCTCAGACTGTGACTAGCTTTCTTATTTGCCACTGTGTTTTGCGTTGGCCATATCATTGCCCATACATGTTTGTTGCTTAATTTACCACTATTTAAACCAGTCAAACTTGGACATCCTTGTTTGGACTTTTTACTTCTTTTATAACTAGAATATTGGCATATTTTCTGACATCTCATTTCTTTGTTTTTCATTTTGAGTTTAGGCCAAGAAGAACCTCTCCATGGAATCAATTGAAATCCCCTTTGATGAAGAGTAAGTGATGCATCTATCAAGAGTTAAAATTCCTTATAATGATGGCCAACCAAGATATTCAAGAGAAAGCACAACTACTAAATGAAAACAATGGTAGAACAATTATGTTGCATGTATATATATATATCCTTACTACATAGTGGAAGAGAACTCAAATATCAAATATGATCATGCAAACAGCACTTGCACTCTGACCTATGATTCCTAAACCCATGCACCCCTCACATTTGATCCTGCCTAAAAAGTGTCTACTGTTCTAAATTATTTTAGATGGATTTTACCATTCTGGTAACTGTTGTGTTTGAACTTGTTTTTAGAGATGAAATCCAGAGGCTTGAGGCCATTAAAGCTGACTTGCAAACTAGGATTCAAGAGGAGGTACATGTTATAAGATCCTTTTACATGAGAAGTCTTATCAGTTTTCACTTCTATATTACCTTTTCCCTAATTTTATGTTTACCTTTCTTTATTTGGTCTTTGTGCTGCACATATCTCTTCATTATAGGCCAAAGGTAATGCCCTTTTGCAAGAAAGTTTGGAGAAGCGAAAAGATGCTTTGCATGTGCGTCGTCTGGCACTTGAAAAAGATGTATGTGGTTTACTCCTTTCTTTTCCTCTTATTGTTTTTCATTGGGTGCGCATTGAACTTTTTACTTCTCATTCCTTCTTAAAGCCTCTTGATCTTCCGCGCATTTGAGCTGATTCTCTCTTTGCTTCTTAACTTTTTTTAGTTTATGGTTATGCTGGACTACAGTATGTGTTCTCTTATTTGCTGGTGCCATTGCTAAACCCTTCAAGGAAAAAATATATCCTTAATATTTATAGTAAATTGTTTACTCACTTGGTGGAGGAGTTACAATATTTCCTTGCTACAAGTATGGATTATTGAAAAACTCACAAGGGTGTGGGCTAACAGTTAATTCAATAATTCAAGAACACCTATTACAGTAAAGAGTGGTTGTTTGTCCTCAAAACATCTCCACACGATGCACTGTGGAGTAGATCCACAAAAGTACTTCGCGAAATGTTGACTGGAATCATAAACCAAACATATAAAACTCAGCGGCTGATATAGATTTGTTTGTTCTTTTTCTTTATATATTCCAACTGTCCTTAGAACATAGAAGCTTAATTATTCCCATCTCCAATTTTATAAATGAATGCAATGAAATTGTTGGCGTGACCAGGTAACACGGCTTCAGGAACAACTACAGAGGGAGAGGGAATTAAGGATACTTCTGGAAGCTGGACTTGAAGGCAAATTACCTGCCTCTTCCAGTATAGATGGGATGGTCAGTTTTCTTTCAACTTTGCCTATTTATGGTGTGGCTTGCTTATGCTAGAACTATAATTTTCTTTATGGTATAGATGAAGAATGAACTTCAGGAGATTGCTCAGGCAGAGGCAGATGTCAACAATCTGAAACAGAGGGCTGATGATCTTGGATTGCATCTTAGTAAACAACGCGAACAAAATTCCCAACTTCGTGCCGACTCGGGCAATCAACCACAGGAAAGTCTAAATAATCAGGGAAAAAGGTAATTATTGTGTTGCTTCTTCCTGTTTATGTTGTATGGCCATGGTACAATACTTTCCATCAAGAAGACCTGGCAGATGATTCCCGCATGCATTTTTCGGTGTATTTGGAAGGAAAGGAATCTCAGATGTTTTGATGGCATCTCAACTCCTAGCAGTAGTTTGAAGTCTTTTTGTCTTTTTAACTTTTTTAGTTGGAGCAATCTATCCCCTGTAAATGATATAATTTCCCTTTTAGATTTTATCAGCTCCCTCACTATGGTTTAGAAACCATTTTTTGCTTTCTGGTTAGCTCCCTGTTTTAGAAAAGGAGTTTTTGTTCTCACGAGCTAACCAGGACTCTCTTATGTAACTATCTGCATCCACTTGATGCCCTGCTAATATAACATCTTCATCAAAAAAAAATGTACATGGTACAATACTGCTTCAGTTCAAGTTATAGATTGTTATCACTACCACACTATTCATATCAATGAAAAGATAAGGAAAGAAAATGAATGATTTTGATATGCTGTTTCCCTCTTGTCTAAGTTAAAATCCAAGGATGCTCTTGTTTCTACACTGCTGCTTGTGTAGGAGACTTAAGTCTATAAGTTGAAGTTTCGTGGAGTTTTGATGCTTCTAATACAATGAGCCACTTTGCCATTGTTATTCTATTGGCATCTTGTCTAGTTTTGTTTCTTATCCTTCACCATCTCGATCTTGGTGCAGCAAGGATAAACATAAGGATATGGAAACTAGTAAGTATGAAGCTAGTAAGCAGGCAGATTCCTCACAAAGCGCCAACTCTTCTGTGGAAGCGGAGATGAGCAGGGCTGCTTCAGCCAGTATTAGAAAATCTACTTCTAGGAATGAGGCAAGTTTTCTGGTTTATCTGGAAGTTTAAGCTTCTATTCCTTTTTCCTGTGGGCATAAAAAACAAAAGCTGAGTCTCAAGTTGAGGCAAATTATTGAAATTTTGTAGTTTAAGATGGTTTTGGTGAGAAATATGAACTAAAGCTTGCCTATGCTTTTCTACTCTCTTCTTCGTATCAGCTAGATCAAGCATTCTACTTGTTTATGCTGCCTTGCTCAGACACTTTAAGACCATTGAACATGTTTTGTTTGGCTGAGAGGGAGTTAAAAAGGATTCTTTCGAGAGGGATTCACCGACTAATTGTGCATTTGACAAAAGATCTTTTAGCACATAACATCAGTATCTGGCATAAATCATGTATACCAATTGTATCGAGGCTGTTCAATCCTATGTTCTTTTACCCTCTTTTTTTTTTTAAAAAAAGAGCTTTTAAGATCCTATATATATCTTTAGGGTCTACGAAATGTAATAGACATCTTTGATTGACAGGGAGCTAATACTACAACATCAGCATTATCAAAGCTGACAAACAGGCTCAACTTCTTGAAAGAACGTCGGACCCAAATTGCAAGTGAACTCCAACACCTAGACAAAAACCAGTCTGATCAGCCTGTCAAAAACAACGGAAAGGTTCAAGCATCTCGAAGTCAAACATCAGAAAAGAATAGACTGGATGATGGTCAATCACTCCAGCATCCAGATCAAGGAACAAAAAAGGAAGTCCATCCAAATTTGGACAAAGTAAAATCAGATAGCCTCCCAAATACAGAGAAAGGTCAAGCTGTAGTCCCTCCAAGGACAAACTCTAGATGATGCGTAGTCGCTTTTTGACTTCCCTAGTTTGCTGTATGTCACACAACTTTCAGATACACGTTAGGCTGAGAGTGGAAGATGGTGAACATGCTTGTCGTATAGGACCTTGATTGGTGCCTCGAGAATTGGTTGCTGATGTCAATCTTGGCTAGCTGAAATTCCATGGTGCCCGATACATACAGGTCATCTATCCTATGCGGAGATGTTGAGTGGCTGTGAAGCGCTACTGAGCTGAAGTTCTTCATTGTGATTGTCTGGAAATGAAATCAATCATTTTGTATAGGTATGTGGTAAGTAGAAATCTTAATCATCTGATTTAGCAGATTAAAGCTATCAGATAGTTTGCTGATAAAACCAAGATAACAAAATTTTGGTGCCATTCAATTGTATAAAATGTTGGATAAGTTTTTTATTAGGACATGTTTAATTAAGTAACCCTGCATTACTTCACTCTCTGTTGCTGCAATCAATTTATTCTTGACTATACAACAACATACCAGTGTAGTCCCACAAGCGAGGTCTAGGGAGGGAGCAGTGTATGAAGACATGTATCCTTACATATTTTCCTTTTTTTAATATCCCACTAACCAGACATATACTTTCTAGTTCAGAACAAAGAGCAAAATCCCAAAACTCCCAAAGCTACGTAAAATAAGTCAATCTAAACACCCTTGGCCAACGCTCAAAAAAGGCGGTGTGTATTTCTCTACTTCTATATCATCTTCTTCTTAATATATATATCAATGAGGATTTGTATTTTGCAACCAAGTATGCTTTCTCAAATCGTATAAGTTTTATCTCCTTATCCTAACAAGAATACGAATTGAATTCGAACTACACATTTCAAATTTAAAATCCTGATGTTTGAACTGTGGAATTAAACTTAGGGATTAGTCACCAAATCATAACAAAAAAACTACATTAAATTGGTCAATATTATTGTTGCTTCTTTCTTATTCTCTTTTTTCTTTCGTTCCTATTAATGGTATGAAGTTGGAACCACAACAAATGAACTTTGGAACAGAAATCTAAGGTATAATTAAAGCATATGACATATTTTACGAGAATACGCGTAAAAAAATTTCAAGATTCAAACCAAAAATATTGATCAGAACACTTAATCATGTGATTAGATGCTCAATTATAACAAGTTATAATTCGAGTGTATAATTAAAATTACTCAAAAGTTTAAAGAAATGTCGATGTAAGCCAAAATTATTAGCTAAAGTAATTGAAACTTGAAAGTAGAGAACATAATATGCTCCCATCCTCTGAAATTTTAGATACACAAAAGTCGCATACAAAACAAACACAAGTAAATACAAATTTGTATAAAGAATGTTTACGTCAAAACATATAAATTTATAATAGTTATATGATTTAATGAAAAGAAATCGAATGTATGTGAATTAACCAGTACATATTAAATATTAAAAATCTACGTATAAACACATGTCATGCATCTATTGAATTGATATAAACATTGAGTATACGTAAATTATATTACAATGCGCTTTTAATTTAACTACCAACTAGTATATGTACCCGCGTATAACAAATTCTTGTCTAATGGTTAGAATAAAATAGTTAATACTAACCTTTCATTCCCTCAAATTCCAAATTGTTCAACAATAGTAAACAATTTTTCACCATTCTTTGTGTTAGAAATTTCTGCATTACCAACCATTTTTTCAAACAAGAAATTTCAATTCTATATAGCCTTTTAAAAGGAAGAATAACACCAACATTTAGAGATCATAAAATAACCAAAAAAAACTCAAACAAAAAAAAGAATAAAACTGTCTAGTATTTTCCTCTTATATTAAATTCCTCCTTCCTTATATTCATTCAGATCAATTGCCAAAATATTAGTAGATCGTCATGAAGTAAATTAATAAAAATAATTTAGTCATGTTGATCTGAAAATTTTTAAAAGGAAGGAGTTTTTTTTTATTATATAGTTTTAGGAAATGGAGGTTCAAAGGCTACATGACTTAATGTGGTTATGGTCAAGATTGCAAAGTAATCGTGTTGCCCTCGTGGGTGGAAACCACACCGCCTCTAGATTTTGCACTCGTTAAATTATTGCCGTTTTTTGAACCCCACTTCCCTTTTTTTGTTCGTTAGATTGAAATTAATTTGCATGCTTTTTTTTCCCGAAAACTCTACACCACACCTACGTACTCTCTTCTTTTGCTTACTGATCAGACTGATTCAGATTCACATCTGACGATTGACAAGATAATGAGTTTGTTGCAAGGTTTTCAGACCAAAAAGGACAAAATGAAAGGCACATACATGGATGCCTTGGGATTTTATAATGATACACATTTGGTTGTTATTAAATTGAACCATTTGTGGGTTTTGAGATTGATTTCTCAAATAGTCATTCTGTGGCTAGTTATTCTTTCATTCCCCTGGATTAACACGGTAATCAGGGAATTAACATCGAGCTACGGGTATATTAACGTTTCGAAAGGTGATCATGCGATGGCTAATTATAATTCAATTAAATTAGAGGTTTTGCCTCTAATTTTTCATGATTTGGCTAATGAAGGCCTTCTCAAAACAAGGGACAAGTCCTTGTTTATTACTAATGGAAATGAAGAAGTTATCTATAATTCTCAAGTTACAAGTGATTACAATATGGATTTAATTTCTCTTTCAGATTTGGCACGAAAAGACGAGACTTATGACTTTGCATTAGTTCCTTATGATTCATTCAAGTCTCTCGATTTTATCGATCGAGCTATGAACATAGGTGGTATTGTCGTTGTTCAATTAATTAACGACAATCCTATGATAACATATTCACAATCATCAAACTATAAAGTTGTCTACGTACGAAAATTTGATTCAACAATACTAGCCATGCGAAAGACAAGTTCATTTACCTCGATCGAATCAACAACTACACAACATCATAGAAAATTATTCAATTTTGGTCCAAACGCGAAAGAGGATGCATTAAAAAAGCTAGAAGATGTACTACTTGAACCACCAAGAGCAGCCTCAGGAAAATCGAGTAGATATCTCAAAAAGACACGTTATTTGCCAGAATTGATGAACATTCGTCTAGAAAGCTACCCACGTAGAGTATTCATCGACGTTGGTTTACAAAACAAAAACGAAAAATCAGGTGATTCTAGTTGGTTTTCGAAGCATTATCCAACTAGAAACACAAAATTCGAGATATTCAAGATTGAAATAGTGACAAAAGAGTCATCAGCACCGTTGATTGGAATGTCAGATTGGTTAGAGAAAAATGTGAAGGAAAATGAATATGTAGTAATGAAAGCAGAAGCAGAAGTAGTAGAAGAAATGGTAAGGAATAAAGCAATTAAATTAGTTGATGAACTTTTTTTAGAGTGTAAACATCAAGGTGTGAAAAAAGGCGATAAAAAGAAAAGTAAAAGGGCATATTGGGAATGTTTATCTTTATACGGTATGTTAAGGGATGAAGGTGTTGCTGTGCACCAATGGTGGGGTTAAAAAAAATTACTACTACTTATACAAATATATTAATTATTATAACAATGTATTATAATTATCTTAATGATGATAACATAATTGTGTTATATTTGTGAAGTTTAGCATAAAGGAAAAGAGGTTGCTTTGATACATGTATATTTTGTTTGATCCATTTTATATTATATAGGTTGAAGTTATTTTAATTCATTAAAATAGTATGTTAATGAAATGTAATTGAGATTAAAGGTATTCATGATTATTTTCGTCTTATCATAAAATTAACCTAAAGAAATTTGTACAATATTTCATAATACATAATCTTTTTTTCTTTCCTCTCCTTTTATTTCCGTTGTTATAATAGTGTTGCTTCGCTTCAAACGAGAAAACTAAAAAAGAGACGAGTTATTTAATGACCTTTTTTTTGGTAATACTGTTGTGCATTGTTTTGCTTCAGAAGAGAAAACTTTAAAAAGATAATGGTCCTTTTTTGTCGTTATAATATTATTGCATGGCTTCGCTTCAAAGGAGAAAACTAAAAAAAAAAGATGAGTTGCGTAGTGGCGAAGGTGTCATCAGTCATGTCTTATATATATATACACGTTTAAATGAAAATCTTTCACTAATCACTAAACGTTTATCTTGGCTAAATTTAAAATTAAATAAATCAAAAACTACTACTTTCTTCATTTTTATTTGTTTGTCTATTTCTAACAAAAAGAAAATAAGATGAATAAATTAAAAAGAAGGATTATATAAATATTTGTTTCAACTAAAATAAAATAGATAAAGACAAAAATGCCCCTGAACAACTCAGCACGTTTATAACGGGTCGGGTCAATCCGGTTGAGTCCGCCCTATATTAACAAACAATCGAAACGTACTCTTGTTTCCTGGTCACCAACAACACTCTTCTCAGTCGTCCCTCTTTGCTGCTGAAGAACGCCGGCGACAAGCGACGGTGCCGGATTTCTCATCGAATTGTAGCATTCACATTAGAATCTTCATATGTGAACTCTACTGTGTGTGTTCACTTGATTACTTCGCTCTGTTATCCCTTTCTGGTGAGACAGATTTCTCTGTTTCTCCTTATCGTTTTTATCTTTATTTCAGCCTTGTATAAAGCATTGAAGTTATTTTCTGCTCTTCTTAGTACTTTTAGAGCTATTATTTGAACTCAATTGAACCCTAGATTGTTGTAAATCACTTTTGCATGCCTGTTGTGCTTTTGTTTTTGCTGCGCTTTAAGTTCATTTGTAATGTTCAGTTGTTCTGTTACGTTTTTGCTCTGTTTTGTTTACTTTCTTTGCTATTTTATTCCTTTAGGGTTTTTGAGACTTGTGAATTTTATGTTTTGTTTTTTCAAAATTTGCTTTTTCCTTTTGTTCCTGGGGAATGGGTGATTTGGAGAAGTTCAAGGAAGGTGATGTTCTTTGTTAGGGAAAATGATGACTTTCTTGTTGCCATTGGAATGCAGCATTTGCTTTATGCGTGGATTAGTTTCTGAGAGACTACACTCACTTACCACAAAAAGAAAAAGAATTCAGCAGAGACTAATAGAACTTCCAGGTGTTTGATAAAAGGAAGGATGAGTATGTAAATTAGTTTTTGTGGAGAATCAATGAGGATAGGTTTCAAAGTTATACATGGATCTCTCTGGTACTAGTGTAGTAAAGAACTCATTTTTCCCATTGAATTCAACTGCTACAGATTGAAGTTGGTAGTGTATTTGTCTTGAGAGATATAGTAGATTACTAGATGCCTCTGTAGAAAGAAAAAACGTGTCCTCTGCAAAATCTTTATAAAACGAAGAAATCTAGCTAGAGCCAATTCTGATCACTCTACAGTTCCCTTAGATTGTGGAAAATGGAATCACAAGAGTTCTTACTTCAAATTTGAAAATCGGTGGTTAGAGGTGGATGGTTTTAAAGGGCTGATTCATGGAGCAGAACAAACTTTGTGGAGTTGATTAATAAGAAGAATAGTCTACTGAATGAGTTAAGCTACTGAATGAGTAAATATCCCTATGAATGCGTTGGTCTATGTTTGGTTGGTATTAGGAAAGCTTGCCTTACTCAAGTTAAGCTACAAAGAAACAGGTTTTTAGATTTGTTCAAGATGTCCTTTGTATGAACAGGTCGGTAAAAGCAATGAACGCTTATTCCTACAATGTAGGAGGACAACTGTAAATCTTTAGCACATCTTGTTTTGTTTGTTGGGAATAACTTGGGCTATACCTTGTTCTACTTGGCATTGTTGAACAGCTGGTGGAGTAACAAGGTGGGGAGGAGGATCGGTTGAAGATCATTCATGCTTGCATTTGGTGGACAGTGTGGAAAGAAAAGAATGGTATACATTTTGAAGGCACTAGCAGTTCTATCCAGAAAATTAGAATGGCTTGTCTTTAGCTTGTTCTTTTTTTTGGTGTAAAAAAAATATTTGGAGGGAAGTAGGAGAGTTAGTAGATTTAATTGACAATTTATAATTGTATAGGGTTTTAGGAAGGGGTTTAAGCACCCTTTTGCTGCTTGTAAAGTTGCTAAATTAGCACTTTTTTTTTGGGTGGTTAAACTTTTTACTGAATACAACTATTACTTGTTTCAAAAGAAACAATCTAAATGTGTTCAGAATTTGCTAAACAATCATTGATTATGTTTCTTTGTCTGAGCTTACTTCTAGCTATAGAAAAGAAGAGCTCTCTTTGTACTATTATAGTTGCTCCTTGGAGGGCGTAACTAGCCTTTTACCTACGGGTTCGGCAAAACCTAGTACCTTTGGCGCATATCTCGTATTTGTACAAAAAATTCCACTTAATATATATGAATAATCTATTGAGAACCCAGTAACTTCGTTTCTTCTAGAATCTAGAACATAAACTCAAAATCCTAGCTCTGGCACCTTAGACTAACATCCAAATTTATTATAATGCTAGTATTAATTTGATTCAAGTTAGGAATTGTTTATCATGTTGATAGAGTTCCTCAGTTCATAATAGTGAAGGAGTTAAGCTTTTTACAGTGTTGTCAAAGGCTCATTTAAGGCACACTGCTTAAGCCTTGAAGCTCTGGGAGGGTGCTTCGCCTCACAGAAGTTGCAGTTCAGTGTAGGCAGTTAACAAACTACACCTTAGTCCCAAACAAGTTAAAGTCTTATTGATAATGTTTTTTCATTAGAACTCTTCTTCCTTTTTTCCTTTTTTTGATTAAGGTTCTCCATTTAAACTTATCTCAAGCCAATATTGTACAAAATAAAGGTAAAAGTATAAGGTACTTGAAGTTCTCTATATTTTCTTCTTGGATGCTCCAAAGATTCAATAAGAATCAAAGACAAACTTTCAACTTTGCTCTGATTCATATAAGATAGATTACAACAACATCCTTAGTGAAATCCCAAGTTAGATTAACTTACTGTATTAGTTTTGCAAGTAGTGTTCAACTTGGTGGACTAAGTCTCTCGTCTTAATCCCAATCATTCATATCTTATCTCTTAAGTCCGTTTGTTTGTTACCTCTGAATCTTAATCATTAAGTGCGTATGTCTTTTATTGTTTTAATTACTTAATGGGTCTGAATAGATCTAATGATTAATATTTGCGACAACGTTTTAATATCATTAAGATGTTCATTTAGAAATTTCTATAAAAATGGTAGTTTACAAATTCCATCCATTCACCATTACCGCCTTTGTCCACTATTATCATCATTGTCACCCACCATTATTAATTACGTGCCACCACCCACCATCATCAACCACAACTGTTATTACTACTCGTCACTACCTCTAGCCACAAATAATAATCATCATCAATAACTAACATTACCACAACAACCATGAATCACAACATCATATATCGGCACCCATCGTCATTATTCACCACCACCATTAACTATCACTATCATCCATCACAACTATTGACCGCCACTAACAAGGCAACAAGTATCACCCTGCATCAAACTTTAGGGATCGTTTGGTGTGAGGGATAAAAATAAATAGTGATGGGATAAATTTTTTGAATCTTATTTGGTTGCCATGTTTGGGATAACTTATCCTACCATTTATATCATAGTGATGGGATAAGTTAGCCCATATACATGGTGGGATAAGTTATCCCGTTCTTATCCCAGGATAAGGTTGATAACTAATCCTGGGATAACTTGTTCCCAACCAAACGACACCATCACCATCACCAAATAGCTATTGGCGCCACCCCTTCCACTAGCCAACATCATCCACAATCTCCACAGTTAGCCATCACCACCGCCATATAATTTTTTTTCCAAATATTTTGTTGATGTATAATGTATTAGATTAATTTAGTATTTTATTGAATTTTGTATTTATTGATTTAAAAAAAAAATATGTATCAAAGGTGTTAGATAAACAAACATTCTTAATTATTAATTATTTAGATCATAATATAACATCTTAATAATTCAGATGTGCATTTAGATTTAGACATCCAAGTCTTAATGCACATCTAAATATTCGAATGTGTATTCAGATTCAAACGTCTTAATAATGAACACGAATGAGGCAATTCACGCAATTGAATAAGAGAGTATTAGCTTTATTTAAGAATTAGGAAGATCATTAATGTATTACTCCCTCTTTGTCAAAAAACAAATAAATGTATTACTCCCTCCATCCCAATTTATGTGAAGGTGTTTGACTGATTTTTGAAGTTAAATTATTACTAAATATAAAAGGGTATCATTCTTTTTGCAACCGACTAAAAACAGAAAGAGTATCAGTATTAAATTGGGACGGAGGGAGTATTACATAGAGTAATATTGTAATTCCTAATTCGTCGTTCTTTTATGTTACATTCTTTTTTACCAGGCATTAAGCAGAAATTGTACTTTTATAATCCTTTTATTGTGTTTACTAGTGTAATCATGTTCTAGATTAGGTGAAGTGCATGCACCATTCCTTTTCTTTAGACAAGTCGATATGCGGTACTATGCTTCTTATGTGGATGTTGAATTTGCATTTTGCTGACAGCTTGATCTGCATGTGTAGGGTAGAGGGTATATTTCCATGGGGAGACATTTGTAACCAAAATGTATCCTAAACGATCTGGTCAAGCTGATGACGCTGTTTCAGGGCCAGTTCGTACAAGTGACAGGCTTCGGCGAAGGCCAACATTGTATGGTCGCCCATACTTGTATTATACTCCAAAGATAATCCGTCCTAAGAGAAACAAGACCAAGACAAGGACCGCAGCATCTCAGATCGCAAAGATGTTGCGTCCTGGGAGTCGGCCAGTGCGAACAAAAAAATCAGATGTATGGCTGTTTCTTGTTTTTCCTGTCTATTGATTATGTTTGGTATCTTGGGAATGAAGTATATCTTCATTTTTTGTGGTTCTTAAAACTAAAGATCTGTTTATACATTTAAGTTTACTATGGAATGACAGTTTGGCTAGTGAACATATCTTAGATTGCACTACATTGTCTTCTTTTTCATGCTTATGGTAGTGAAACGTGAGGATATCTGATATGCAGTTGGAAAAACTAATGTCACTAATAGAAATTGTTACAATACAGTGTATGTTGTGTTTTGGTTACACTATGGTGTCTATTTAGTTAATTTTCATGATTAGATAATTCTGTATATTTGGATGTGGATATCTCCACCAAATTCTCCCACCTCTATGGTTGAGCATTTTTTCCCTTTGTGTACCCATTTGATTCTGTTACTCTTTTCATGACATTTATATTCATATTTGCACGTATTCATAAGGTTTTTGAAAAGGTATTTAGGAGAAAAAGAACAAGTTATAAGGTGTTTGAAATTATTTCTTGGCAGTCTGTTGCTGCCAACCTTCGACGCTCTACGAGAACGAGAAGAGTTTCTGTGAACCTTGAAGGATATACAGATAGTTCTGGAACTGAGGATAATGACTTAATGGTAAGTTTCTATTGTCTTACTAACATGAATTTCCAACTAAAATGTAAAATAGCATATATCAAGTTATCTTTGAATATCAAATTACTCCATTAAATTTTTCATACTACTGAAGTGGTAGATGTTCTTTTGAAAATTGGTTTAACGTGAATTTGCTTCAGAGCCCAAAGTATCGGAGTTCTAGGAACCGAGAAGATAATAACAGTGCAAGTCAGGATGACCTCATGCCTCGACGTGAAGGACTGCGTCCCCGTCGTGCAGGATTACGACCTCGTCGGGCTAGAGCAGTTGGAAGACAGCAGTTAAATCTAAGGTCTGATGATGAACAAGATACTTCTGATGAGAAGATTGGCCAAGGTGATCCTGAAAATGGAAATGATGTAGATGATAATGATGCTGATGAGGCAGAGGATGAGGGTGGCGGTGACGGTGATGGAGAGGATGAGGGTGAAGATGAAGGCGACGAAGATGGTGATGATGAAGAGGGCGAAGAACAGGATGGTAGAAGGCGATATGACCTCCGCAACCGAGCTGAGGTACGCAGACTTTCTATGGAAGGTGTTAAACAAATGCCAAGATCTCCTCGTAGGGTACTTCAGCAAGGGATGGGGACCAAGGTGAACAGAGATGTAAGAAGAGGAGGATCCCGAGTTCATAAACGTCATCGGATGACACGAGGTGATGACTCTGATGATTCTCTTCTTGTAGATGAGCTGGACGAAGGTCCTCCAATTCCTTGGGGTAGAGGTGGGAGTAGATCTGGACCACCTTGGCTTTTAGGGGGATTAGATATGCAAGGAACAACATCGTGGGGATTAAATGTGGCTGCATCTGGATGGGGTCATCAAAGTGAAGCTTTCACTAATTTGACATCTGGGATTCAAACTGCTGGACCAAGTTCCAAGGGAGGGGCTGATATTCAACCACTGCAAGTGGATGAAACTATAAGCTTTGATGACATTGGTGGGCTTTCTGAATATATTGATGCGCTGAAGGAAATGGTATTTTTCCCACTATTATATCCAGACTTCTTTGCAAGTTATAACATTACCCCACCAAGGGGAGTTTTATTGTGTGGACCTCCAGGCACAGGTAAAACACTGATCGCCAGAGCATTAGCTTGCGCTGCGTCAAAGGCTGGCCAGAAAGTCAGTTTTTATATGCGGAAGGGTGCTGATGTCCTCAGCAAATGGGTGGGCGAGGCTGAAAGACAGCTAAAATTGTTATTTGAAGAAGCTCAGAGGAACCAGCCTTCCATCATCTTCTTTGATGAGATTGATGGACTTGCTCCTGTTAGGTCTAGCAAGCAAGAGCAGATTCATAACTCTATTGTGTCAACTTTGCTGGCTTTGATGGATGGCCTTGACTCTCGAGGGCAAGTAGTCTTGATTGGTGCAACCAATCGGGTTGATGCCATTGATGGAGCCTTGAGGCGACCTGGAAGATTTGATCGTGAATTTAATTTTCCTCTACCTGGCCTTGAGGCACGTGCTGAAATATTGGATATTCACACTCGAAAGTGGAAACAGCCTCCTTCTAAGGAACTAAAAATGGAACTTGCAGCTAGTTGCGTGGGATATTGTGGTGCTGATCTGAAGGCATTGTGCACAGAAGCTGCTATTCGTGCATTCCGCGAGAAGTATCCTCAAGTTTATACTAGTGATGACAAGTTCTTGATAGATGTTGAATCAGTTACGGTGGAAAAGTATCATTTTCTAGAGGCCATGACGACAATCACTCCAGCAGCCCATAGAGGCTCAATTGTGCACTCTAGGCCATTATCTTCTGTTGTTGCACCTTGTCTACATGGACCTCTCCGGAAAGCTATGAGCATCATTTCGGATATTTTTCCTCTTTCAGTTTCTTCAGAATTGAGTAAACTTTCCATGCTCTCGTATGGTTCTGCTATTCCTCTTGTGTACAGACCTCGGCTTCTGCTCTGTGGTGGTGAAGGTGTTGGGCTGGTAAGTAACTTTGGGCCTCTATTTTATGAGTTGGAGAAATATGTACTTCCCACTAAATATACTTACTCATGTAGTTCTCCAGGATCATGTAGGGCCTGCAATTTTACATGAACTGGAAAAATTCCCTGTTCACTCGCTTGGACTTCCATCCCTTCTTTCTGACCCTGGGGCCAAGACGCCAGAGGAGGCATTAGTTCACATATTTAGTGAAGCAAGGAGAACAACTCCGTCAATACTCTATTTACCTCATTTTCATCTTTGGTGGGAGAATGTGAGCTATTGTTCACCCCTTCCCTTTTCCTCATTCTACAATGCTTTATTTTGATTTTTAGTGCATAGATGATTTTCTTGAACCTGCTTATTTCTTCAGGCACACGAGCAGCTCAAAGCTGTTCTGAGGACGCTGTTGGAAGAGCTCCCATCTGACTTGCCTATACTATTATTTGGGACTTCCTCAGTACCACTTGCTGATCTACCTGATGAGCCTTCTTCAGTATTTTCACACCATAGCATGTATGCTTTCTTCAAATTGAGCTCCCCCTTTTAGTTGGCATGATTCTCTTTGCATACTCTGGATATGCTTATTATTTACCTTCATTCAATCTGCTATCTTACTGTTAACCAGCTGCATGTAAATTTTACTTCCTCGTTGTCTTAGTTGGCCAACAGTTTCATGTTAGGTTCTGTCTGAAGGTTGATGTGTTCAATGATGTTTTGTATTTGTTGATATTTCTCAAAAGAGGGAATAATTGTATCAGTGATGGTATTGGTCTGTGCCTACATTATGGTTTCTGCAACTACAGCTTTTTATCATGAACACCATAGACAACGTATTATCCTTTTGATAAACCGGATGTTTGCAGTCACAGACAGTTCTTACTCCAAAGTTTGGTGGGGTCAAAGTTTCACACTTCTTTAGAGGTTGTGGGAATTAGTTATGTAGGTAGGAGGAGAAGAAACTAGCAAGGATACCCTCTGGGCTTAATTACATTTTGAGTTTGGTGGTGATCTCTAGGTTGCATCTGAAAGTAGTCATGGGTGTATAACAGGATTGCTCTTTGTCTTGCATGGAATAGTATCATAAAATTTTGTGCTGATGATCTCAAACAGCTCTTGTGCAATTTATCTGGCTTTGACAATATTGCTTACTTGTACTATCGGTGGTGAAGCTGAAATTGGATTTGGTCTATAAACCCTTCCGTTTTCTTACATGCTGAAATGGGATTTGGTCCACAGTTAAATTTACATGGACCTTCTTAAGATGGTCACGGACTATTTTCAAATCCTTATTAGCTTTCTGCTCTTCTTTTTCCATAAAGAAATTGAAACCCACCATGCTGCATAACGTATTTGGTTGATTAGTTTTGTTTAAGCATTATCCCGTAACATTGCTTAGAAGAATATGATCTCCTCAATCACTGATAAGAGTGTCCAGGTGATGTAGCATTTTTTTCGGTTGGTGGATGAGATAATGATGACGCCAACTCCATTTCAGATAGATAATGATGACTACAACTGGGCATTACTTGATTTATGAAAATGAAAAAAAAGTATTGTTACTGAAAATTGTTTTCAAAAGGTTTTATCATTCTTACTGAAAATTGTTTTCAAAAGGTTTTATCATTCTTACTGAAAATTGTGTTTCAAAAGGTGTATATTTCCTTTTGGATCCTCTTATTGCAATCTCTATAATAAGCCTTGTTTCTAAAATTTGGAGCTGGCATAGAACCTAAATTGTGTAAGCTTGTACAAAGCATCCTTTTTGGGGCGGATAGATATAGAATTTGAAATATTTTGTTTCCTTTGTTTTTTGTAAATGACCTGATAAATGATATAAATGAGTCCATTTTTGAGGTAGTACTAACAGCTGTACCTTATCTCGTCTTTTCACAGCTTATGTTTGGATTCTCCATCAGATGAAGACAGATCTCTGTTCTTTGATCGTCTCATAGAAGCTGCTTTGTCTATTCAAGTTGAAGCTACAACAAAAAAGTCTGATAAATCGGACTCCCTTCCTGAACTCCCTAAGGCGCCAAAGGTGTCTGCTGGACCGAAGGCGTCTGAATTAAAAGCCAAAGCTGAAGCTGAGGGCCATGCCCTTAGGCGATTGAGGATGTGCCTGCGTGATGTGTGCAACAGGTATATATATTTGATCTGAGAGAGCACATTAGCTGGAAATTCAAAACATGGTTTTTGAATTTAGTTGAAGCAACTACATTTCTTGGTGGTATCCACATATTTATTTTTCATTAATGCTATGTTTGGAAACTGAAATGGCAGAGAATACCTCATTTTTGTGTTTGAATGTATTTCTGTGTATGTTTCATTAAATTTTTGTTGTTCGGGACATAAGAAACTCTATTGGATGAAGTAATCATCCTCTTTTATGTGGAGTTGCCTCCATGGTGGCACACATCAAATCCTAGAAAAAAGGTTCAGCTTGAGATATGGTCTTTCAGAAACAGTTTTATGCTATATTTGTGAAATTGGTTCATGTCCTTCCATTGCTTCTATTTTTCTGTTTTCACATCCTTGTGCATTAGTCCTCACTTCAACCATTTGGCTCATCTGCACATTTTTTATTGTTATGTTTCCTTCATTTTGTTATTTTCTTTTCTTTTCCCCTTTTCCTCTGCATGTGTTTGTGGGTGCCTTTATGTCAGTTTTTGGTATAGGGTTTAAGTGTAACATTTTTGTCTGCAATTATTGGTCATGACAGTATCATGTACGTATAAGTTATATTTTGATCATCCAGCATATTTCATTCAATGCAGGATTCTGTACGATAAACGGTTTAGCGTCTTCCATTATCCAGTAATGGATGAGGATGCTCCAAACTATCGTTTGATCATCCAGAACCCAATGGACATGGCAACTCTATTGCAGCATGTAGACAGTGGGAAGTATATCACCAATAAAACATTCTTAGAAGACTTTGATCTCATTGTTACCAACGCAAAGGTAGATGCTACTCTCTTTAATATTTGATCTTTCTGTATGTCTATCTGTCAAACCTCCTGGATGGTAAGTCGGCAATTCTTAGTCTACATTTCTTCATGCTTGTAGGATGTTGGGAACCTCTTGTATCTTTTTGTGAGTGTTTCTTGTTTTTTGACTTTGAGAGAATTCAAATGAAAAGTTTTTCCAAGTTAAAGCAACAATCTACCATGAAAAACAAATGTGTCACAAAGTAAAAGACAAAAAGAAAATTGACTCTTAAAAGCAATAATTAAACCTTTAAACTTACAATATTAGTCATTGCTTTAGGGAGGCTAATAAACCTGTTGACAAGCTCGCCACCTTGAGTCATGGCATTGAAGGACTTCATCTCTTCAACTCTTTTTCAGCCCTTCCTAAGCAAGTTAGAGGTCTCTCCAATATGGATAGATGGAATTTCCCAACCTTCAGAACTAAACCAATGAGACCTGCCAATAATATTTACGAGCCCCCCTAAATTGTTCACCATGTTCAGTTAGCTTTTGAGCTAATCTGGACACACACACACCCTCTTTTTTTGGGTGGTACTTAGTAGAATAGTCCCTACACTGTTACTACCCATTAATCATGTCAAAAATTGGGATGCCAAACTCAAGTTGTACTTTTGCCCATTCAATGATCAAAGGTGGATGCTAGGAATCTCCGTTGTACAACATCATATGCCCTTCATAAATAAAATTAGCTAATGTCCAACTACTTATGCCCTTCATAAATAATATTTTATTTCATATAAAAAGAGGATGCTAGGAATCTCCGTTGTACAACTTCTGATGGTCTAAGCAACTCTATATTGCCATTGCATTTCAGCTTTCACTTCCCAACCACCTGATTTAAAACTGTGACAAGTTAGCACTGCGTCAATCAGTTTTAAATTGGCCAGGCTTACCATCTTAGCTTCATGGTATCGTTTCTGGTCCAATTCGCTCCCTTTCTATCAGTCAGTATTTTCCAACTGCTTGGCTGAAGATGTTACTATGGCTGCAATTGAACTAATTGCTAAATTAGGTTCTGAGTCAACATGGTCTTCTAAAGATGAATTACATAATTTGGATTATAAGAGGGAACAACTCTTTTCTGTGAAATTTGTCCCTCGTTCTGGTTTCTGAGTACAACTTACATTAAGAACTGCAAAGGATAATTGAATATTATTGGATAAGTAGTTTATGTCAGTGTAGCGCATATTTTTGATGTTTTAAGCCTATGTTGCAGAAGTACAATGGAGATGATTACAATGGAGCGAGGATTGTTAGTAGAGCTCATGAACTTCGAGATTCAGTATGTTCACAGCGACTGGTCTCCAATTATCACTGGTGTACTTTCTTATATAGTTTGTTGGGTCTTTGACATTGGGTGATGTCTTTTTGCAGGTATATGGAATGCTTTCCCAAATGGATCCTGCCTTAGTTGCCTTCTGTGAGAAGATTGCTGCTGAAGGGGGTCCAGTGTCAGTTCCTGAAGAATTAGGTGGAGATGCATTGCCACAAAATCCCGTCTTACAGTCGGCTACTTTGACTAGAGCAAGAGCCCGCCTTCGTAATGTCCAGCCTGAAGTCAACTTAGATCAGAGCTTTGAAGCACTGAGAAGGCACAAGAAACATGCTGATTCTGCACAATTGGGTAAATAATTTTTGCATTTGCTAAATAACTTGCTAATGTTTTTCGGACAAAGAAAATCCTCTTGTGGCTGACAATGATGTTCTATCTGTGGTTTAGTGCTAGATGATGAATTACAACCTCAGGATTCATTGCCTTCCAAGTCATCTAATGACCATGAAGGAGATGCTTCAGAGCAAAAGCCAGAAAGCACTCTTGCTGACGGGAATAAACCCGCAGACGTTCCAGATGCAACTGGAGACGCATGCCGAGATGTTACAATGTCAGATGCAGAAATGTCCCGTAAAATCGAGTCCGTGAAGAAGCAATTCGTAAAGCACACAAAGGACTACGGCATTCCTCAGCTAGAAAGATTATACACTCGCATCATGAAGGGTGTTTTCGAAACAAAAACTGGTGTGACAAACGAAGATCTCAAGACTTCAATTTTGAGTTTCTTGTTAAAATTTGCAAAGGATGCGTCGAAGTTTTAGTATAAACATGAATTTTTATTTTATTTTATTTTATTTTTTAGTTTCAACAATTTATTGATCCGCTCATACGATGTCAACGAATTTGCTGCATCTATTGTGCTGCACAGGCAAAAGAAAAGAAAATTATAGTCTTATTTCTTTCCCCCTCTTCTGCTCTTGTGCATTTCACTCATTAATTATTGGGACACCTTTAGAACAATTGATCTAAAGGGGTATTGAACAATACTGGAGCTACCAATTCACATTTGATCAAGTGATTTGGAATTGAAAAGGCATCAATACAAAATCGAATCGAAGGTCAAGTTCTGAATGGGACTGGACACAAAGGAGGGCGGGTTACAGAGAAGGACTCGAATCTAGTTACAAAGTTCGCGAGCAATTCCCAAACGTGAATTAGCTGTGTCAAACAAAATCCTCAGGTTCTGCTGCTGCAAATTGGCTATAACATTCAATACAGAGTTCACATTTGCCGGTGCTGCTGCCATTGCCAAACATGCCAAAGGACTTGCACTACTATGAATCAAACTGTTCTCCATTGGCAACACCAAATCCATCCCTGTAAAGTGAAGTACAATAGCTGGTGCCACTGCTTCATTTGTTGATGCAAAACATGTGTCAAATGCACCCAATGAGGTAAATGGTCCTATCACTTGATTCCTAAATTCATCCCTAATTGCATTGTAAATTGGCTGAACGAATCGGGTAATAACCGTACCCGAGTCGATTATGGTGCCCGCACCGGTATTCGGGTCAAATGCAAGAAGCTCAGGAGCTATTGGGACCAGGACGCGTCCCACGCTTATGCCGGTTAGGTTCACGTAGTACAGAGAGGGTCGGTGCGGGTTCTTAAGAAGTGGGGTGGTTCTGATGTTCTTGGGTTGGCCCAATGGACCGAGTTTGAGCGATCCAGAGAAATAATAAGATTTGAAACTCGGCAAACAGTATGAGAATACACCAGAGTAGAGTGACATGGATTGTGAGAGTAGTGACATGGAGCCCCTGCCCAAGCCCAATAACCCTTGGGGCGGGATTGAGCTGCCGGACACAGCACTGATGCAACCGAATGAATAATTCGGTATAACATCAGTACCTAGTCTAAGTGAATCACGTGACAGCGTAGCGTAGAATGATGACGCTCCACCATAGGATTGGTTGAAAAAGCAAGCACCCGGTGCACCAGCAGTGGGGCAAGACTGCCCCTTGACCTGTGTGCATTCGGGTACAGAGCAATCTGTCGACCCATAAGTCGACGAGGTATTAGGAGTAAATACTGTAGAGATACAGCCAGTACAGCCACTGCATGGAACCCATGCAGTGTCGCTACTGGTATCCAGGACCATAAACATGAGCTGGCCCGGGGTACCGATTTTAGCCCGAACAACATAGTTACCAATGTTGAAAACTTGTTGGCCCGAAGCAATAGGGGCTGAATTGGGTTTTTGGGCTACTAAACTGGACAAGTAAGAAAGTCTTTGTGGATCTTTAGAGGCCATGTTGATAACAGTGTTTTCCCAAGAAGTAGGTTTTGGTGTGTTGAAAGGTGAGCATTTGCCATAAATGGGAATGACTGAAAGTTGTTCATTAGATGGACATGAATCAAAAGCTAAAGTTTTTGTTGTTGAAAGAAGAGTGATGAAGAGGAATGTAGCAATGGCAAAAGCCATGGTTGTTGTTTTTTTCTTATCTTAACAAGGCTAGACTTAGCTACAACCCTGGAAAAGATAAGAATTTTGGTGAGGATTTATGTCAAACATGAAAGAAACAAGAGTATATATAGGACACCCCCAAGCCCTTCTCATCTCACCCCCATGCAGGTGTGAGTTGGGTGGTAGGCAACACAAAGTAGAAATTGAAGAGGATAGAGTGTATGCATACAGAGGTTGTTTTTCATAGATTCTCGATTCAAGGAAAAATAGTCCAAAGCAGTCCAGAAAAGAAGTATCGGAAATATAAGACACAACATATACTAATAGTAACAGATCAGACACTACAACAAAATAATACGATAAGTGAGATACCTATACACAAGGAACAACAGATAGTAACAAAAATTGAAGAACACAAAACTACAAGCGCAACATTATGACTATTAATATAAACGGACAACAAGACAACACATTGGCACCTACTAACCTTCTATTTTAATTTGTGTCCTCCACACCCTCCTATCTAAGGTCATGTCCTAGATAAGTTACCCTCCTATCTAAGGTCATATCCTGGATAAGCTGAAATTGTGTCATGTCTTGTCTAATCACATCTCTCAATACTTTGTGATACGCAAAGGCGATGATTATATATACTGAAAATTTAATTTTGTATTTGTTATACATACACTCAAAAGCAATGAATTTAGTTGAACATATAAAACTCGCCCTAGATCCATTTCTGATTGTATGTATGGAAGGGGCGGAGGTAAAAGCCTAGATAATGTATTTATGTTAAGAAATTCATTAGATATATATATATATATATATATATATATATATATATATA
>JAJOOS010003501.1:0-66756 GCA_029582725.1 Solanum chiquidenum | reverse complement strand
AGAGTAAGGGTTTGTGAGTGAAGAGGAGAAGAAGAGGAGAAAGAGAAGATCAAGCAAGGATTCGTCAAAGATCGTCGTGGATATCGTCGGGGGTGATCCCTATTAAGGTATGTGAGATCATAGTGTTGGGTTGGTTCATTCCCCCACACACCAAACTCGTTTTAATTCCGAGAAAAGATTGGTTGTGTTTGATGAAGTTTGTGGTTGTGTTTGTTGAAGTTGTGGTTGTGTTGTTGAAGTTTCTTGTTGATTTGGGACATGGTTCCGGTTGTATTTTCGAGTTGAATCCATTGTATATTAAGGGTTTTAATGATTCTAAGTGTTTGGGGCTGGAACCTTTGAAGTTAAGAGGGTTTAGAGTTGGAAAATGAAGGAGGAAAAGTCGGGCTTCTTACATGAAACAAGTCCGTGTCACGGACTTGTTCCCTTTGTGAACAAAATCTGCTCCGCGTCATGGACAGGACGCGGACTCCACTGTTTTCAGAATTTAATTTCATAATTTTTCTTAAGTTTGGCCGTCCTAAATCATTCCTAAACATCATGAGGTCCTTCCAAACACAAAAATCATGATCCTTGAATCCATAATTCAATTCAAAGATCAATTAAGAGTCAATTCAAGTAAGAGTTAAGATCAAAGACAAGAATCTAGTAAGAGAAGTTCATTTCAAGTTTTCGTGGGTCTTTTACAAACGTTTTAGTTTCGTTTTAAGGCTCAAGTTTCAAGTTAAGTAAAGAGTATAGAGTTTCAAGTCAAGTAAAGAGTATAGAGTTTCAAGCTAAGTAAAGAGTCTCAAGTTTCAAGTTAAGTCAAGAGTATAAAGTTGAGTTCATTTCTCAAAAGTTATTAGGGAACTAAGTATTCCCAAAGAAGTTTATAAATGTTTTTACATTTAAGATATGAGGAAACTGAGATTTCCAAAAGAATTTTGAACAGTTTGAGTACTATCCCTTTTAAGAAAAAGATGAGTTTTGCGAAAGAGTTTCCAAAACATGATTAGTATGACAATCAAGTATGTCATCAATGTTTAAATAGTATGGTCTCGAGCTATACCATCAATGTTTATGCAGTATGACTTTCCGATGTCATCAATGATCATATTAATATATGGTTTTGATATGTTCTTTTTAGAAATAGTTTTCAAGAGCAAATACCTCTTTTAAGAGGGTAGCTTTGAGCAATTTTCTCAAACTAAAGAAAGATGTGTTTAAAACACTTATGAGCTAAAGTATATATTTTTGGGAGTAGTCTTGAGCACCGAAGTGGGGACACGAGTTCATATTAACTCAACTCTCCATAAGAATCATGGGATTTAACGGGTCATACTCTTTTGATGATCACGAAAGTTAAGCTAGTGGATCCACTAAGCAAAAGTTAAAGTAAGGTCCTATATCACGGCAAGGTATATGATGGTCCTCGGGCAACGTGAGGTAAAACGTTGTATCACCACTCAGTTTCATAGTGGTGGTGGTCGGTTTAGAGAAACTCCCACAGTAGAAATTGCATGGTTCCTCGAGGGGTTTTGCTTAGTATGGATGGGGGTATGAGACTTTATTCATGCATTGCACAAGTAGACTTTGAGAGGAAGCATGGTATTTTTATGATATTATAAATATGATTTTGACATCATGTTTTAAATAGTTTTACAAGCTTTATATATTGCATGTGTCTTATTGCATTATATTGAGTTCAGTTATTCATGAGTTGAACAGAGCCAAGGTAAGTTCTCTTGTGTATCCCTTTCAAGCTTAAGTTGTTGTTTAGCGGTCCAGCTCGCATACTCGTACATTTCATGTACTGATGCCAGTTGGCCTGCATCTTATTATGATGCAGACGCAGGTACACAGGATCAACATCCAGCAAGCCGTTGATCCAGCTGAGCACCCAAGAGTCAGTGGTGAGCCTCCTTGCTTTCCGGAGGACTCGGTTATTTTATTCTCTTAGTTTTGTTTTATTAGGATGTTGCGGGGTCTATCCCAACATCCATCTCAATATTATAGAGGCTTCATAGACAATCAATCAGTTAGTATTGAGTCTCTCATCTATGTATATATTTAAGTATTCTATTTTTGAGACTCGAGTTGCCTTTTTGGCCAAGATCTTATCAGTTGGGTTGTTTTGTGACCTTTCATTGCATTGAGTTATTCTGTCGAGTTAGGTTTCCGCTGAGTTAAGAAAGTCAAACCAAGGGTTCGCTTGGGGGCCAGAAATGGTCTTCGAGTGCCGGCCACGTCCAGGGTGTAGGCTCGGGGCGTGACAATTTGTGGCAATGTTATATATATACATGATTCGTAATTATTTTAAATTAGTTGACCACTTGAGAAACTACAATAAGCTATTATTAAAAGAAAAAGTTTGTTTAGGATGATGGGTGCGGGAGGCTGAGGGACGACCACGTTTGTTCGATCGAGGGGCTGAAATAGATATGAGCTGACAGCTTATGCATGTTTTATGGTATTTTTTTTTAGGTGAGATGTACACCAAAATAAATTAATGGTAGTTTCTTATGTAAAAAAAACTAAAAGATCTTTTGTTTAATGAAACAAATATAGGTTAACATATTGTGTTAAGTAATTACTTTTCCTAAAATGAAAGTAGTTGAGATATAATGAATTCTAATTCCTTATTGTACTGGGTGCTAATCACATTCTCATTTCAGCTTATGCCTTGTAAACCTTAGTTCCTAACTTATTTTATGTGTTCAATAATTTACATATTTTATTTTATTAGCCGAAGACTTATTGAAAACAACCTCTTTGACTTATAAAATGTAGGTAAAATTTGACTGCATTCTATCATTTTCAAACTTTAGTTATGGGATCACATGACTCGTAATGTTGTTGTTATATATTTTATGGTGCTCCCTGATAGTTTATTTTACTTAGTACAATTGTTTAACCTCTCAAATTTACCTTTGTTTATTCATAGTAAATGATGAAAATTTTAATTCTAAGACTACCTTTTAAACCTTGATATAAATTAGAAAGTTAGTAATATGCAAATCAAGTATTTTTGTGTTTTGAAATAGTAACAACACCTTTTGTTCATGTAGATAAACAATAGATAATGAAAGAAAAATAATTAATAGGGATACAAATGAAGTCTTGTTCAGTAAAAGTAACTACCACATGCAAAAATTCACTTTGAATTTTAAATACTTAATTTATATGATTTTGAACAAGGCCCCAAGCTAAATGAGGTCCACCAAATTCAGCTACTACAACATGTTTCTTCAAGTGAAATAAATATTTAAAACAACCAATATTATTATGAAAAGCATCAAAATTACATCACAACTCGGATCTCCTACTATATAAGGCACCATTGTACATTTAATGCATTTACATGACATAAAAAAACATATAGTGTCTTTAAATTCATCGTTGATTGATGTCATTTGTGATTTTTAAAAAATAATATCACTGTTACGAAGAAAATAACACAAAATCATATACTTATAATCTAATGCTAAAAATCAGTGAAAATCTAATTTGGTGACAATATTCTGGGGATTTGTGGTGACTGGCGACCATTGTCGTTGCTAAGGCTCTAGTTTCTTGTAGTGAATCCTAGTTGACAAGACTTAGATGGATGGACTAGTCCACGTGGTTTGCCACGTCACTTAAAAAATTGGGTTGTTAACTCTTAAGGATGTTTGTGGTCTCTTTATATAACAACATAAACATTTTTTATTCCAAAATATAATTAAGGGTATTAATGATTTATTTCGAACGGTTCATAAGAAATTAGATCATTTTCCATAGAACATTTAATTTTGTTTTTATATATTTAGAATCTACAAAAAAATATACTATATATAAGTTATAAATTTTTTCTTATTTGACCCTCAAAATTCAGATTATATCATATAATTATATGAAACAGATAAGATAAAACAACTCCAAAACGCATGTTTGAGATTAACTAAATTTAATAGATCACATCCAATATATTCAGGAACTAGAACAATGATCTTGCAAGGTCATATGCTCAAGCAAGTCTAATGTCATTTTTTTTAAAAAATAAATAAAAATACTCCTATAGTATACTACTATAATTTTAATCTTCTATGTAAATATAAATTTAAATATTCATAATAAGTAATGTAATGTTCCTCTTGTTTTGTTCAAACTTGTAACCAGGTAGTAGGTTGTTGTAGACCAGAAGCCATTCCTCCAGACACATGAAGCTTCAGCTGGATGATCCTTGTAACTTAGTTTCATGGATTTGTTTTGCTACAATCGAATTTCACTGCAACTTCTGTAGCTGATGTTCCATGTACGTCTTCATATGTTATGTCACTAACCTTGATGCCTGAACTCTGAAAAAAAAGTATTCACACGAAACGAAATAATAATTAGGGATATCGTTTGATAGATGGTAAGAGTTATGCACGTATATATGATTCTGTATTACTGCTCAGGACAATTTCCACTACCAGGGCAGTAATTTTGATCAATTATGATAGGATTTTCAACATTATTCATGACTATACATGTTGAAAAAGTACATTCCTAACAAAGCCATTGCTAGGCCTTGTCCATGTTTTGACCCTCACACCATTCTCAGTCCCAGTAAATGATAATGTTTTAACTGTCACATTTTGTACTCTTGCCTCTTGCATCTCCCAACCTAAGCTCTCAATGCTGCACCAATCCAAAGTATTAGTCAAAGTTTATATAAAAAAGACAGAACATTTCCATTCGTAGAAAAACATACCACTACAACAAAAACAACTTTTAGCGGTAATAAATAAACAAATTAATAAAGAGTGTTAAAGTTTTTACCGGCATTAATTAAGTGTTGATAAGTGCTTATGCTCCTAGATGTTTTGATGATCTCCTCACAAGTGCAGGGACCTGGTCCTCTGCACAGTATGAAAACTCGTCCAGTTGTCAAAGTGTTGTACAACTGTAAAAGTTGTCTGCGTCAGAAAGTTGGTGAAAGCTGCAGAGTACTCCACCAATCAGAAGCGAGGAGGTTGCTTGTACATTGGATAATAATTCTTCTTGTCCAATATATTCCACATTATAAACAACAAATTATTCATTCATTCAAAGAGAAAAACTTTCAAGCTTCATATTAGCAAGAGATCCGATATAATCGTCATTAATGCTTTCTGTGTCGGTTGCTTTTTTTTGCTTGTAATAAGTGCTAACATTGTAGGATTCGTTTCATTGTGATAAGAAACGTTTCAACTTGTGTGAATCATTGTAAGTTCCTAGTTAGGGATAACTTGGGTTCTTACTCTAAATCTATATTAGTCAGGGTCGGATTAATATAGTGGGTAGTGTTGTATCTACTCTAGCTCGTCTAAGTAATAAGAGGTGTTACTTAGAGTTGGCATTAGCAGGCTAATCTTGGTTTGTAACTGACTTTTACTTTTACTTGAGAAGATTAGTGAAAAGCAGTTCTAACAGTCCTGGCAGGACAGGTCGTGATTTTACTCCATTGAGCAAGGAGGTTTCCACGTAAACTCTCTTGTCAATCTTTACTTTTCAACACTTGTTCTTTACTGTTTTAGTTTCAACTGTGCTGAGGACTTGGTCCCATTGATACTGGTGGACGCATACATTCCAACAAGTGGTATTAGAGCTTGTCTTTTCTCTCTGGTTAACACCAAGAAAAGGAAAGATCCTGACGGAATGGCTACTCCACCTAACATGAAGAAAGGACAGTCTTCGACCAGACCACCTCGATTCAATGGTCAGTATTATGGATGGTGGAAAAATCGTATGCATGATTATATCAATGCAGCGGACATTGAGTTGTGGGACATCATTTTTGATGGCCCTTACATTCCAGTTATGGAAGTGAAAGATGGAGAGACCACCACTACTATGGTAAAGACAAGAAAAGAATACAATGAAGCTGATAGGAAGAATATTGAAAAGAATTGCAAAGCCAAGAAGATCCTAGTGTATACGATTGGAGCGGATGAGTATAACAAAACTCTGCTTGTGAGACATCTAAAGAAATTTGGGATTGTCTTGAAACAACTCATGAAGGGACCAAACGAGTTAAGGTGTCTAAGGTTGACATGCTTACCACCTAATATGAGAATTTTGTTATGAAGGAAGGAGAAACCATCTTTGAAATGAACTCACGTTTCACCTTCATCACACTTACAAGCAGGTCCGCAATTTTCTTAAGGTGCTTCCCAACACTTGGGAAAGCAAGGTGAATGCTATAATAGAGGTGAAAGACCTGATGACTCTTCCCATGGACGAGCTGATTGGTAATCTTCAGACGTACGAGCTAAACAAGAAGCATGGAACTAACATGAAGGAAGGAAGGAAAGAAAAATCCATTGCTCTAAAAACTTCTAAAAATGAAGTAAGGGATGAGGAAGACGAAATAGCCTACATCACCAGGCGATTTCAGAAGATTATCAAAAGGCAAGGAGTTTTTCAGAAGAAGGCTTCCAGCAGCAGAACAACCACTACAAATGATCTGTGTCACAAGTGCAGCATACCTAGTCACTTTATGAGAGACTGCCCCAGTCAGAAGCAGGAAACTCATGACACCAGACCTCGTAAGAGGGACTTGGTCGCAGACCATGCTCGAAGAAAGGCTTATGCTGATCAGGTGGTCAGGAAGACACTTGCTATTTAGGGAAATGACACTAGTAAGTCAGAAGAAGATGATTAGAATCATGAAGATGTTTCTATGATGGCGATTGAAGATGATGAAAGTATCTTCAACTCAATTTTCTCCTTGATGGCGAAATCCGATGAGGAAGAAGACTCAAATGAGGTAACTCTTCTTGACTTAAAAAATGATCTAGATACTCTTCATGTCAAAAAATTGAGGAAACTTGCTGCTCTTCTCATTGACTCCGTTGTTGAGCGAATTGCTGAAAACTTGTTGCTGAATGAGAAATTAAGTATGCATGAAAATGAGAACTCCACTCTTATAGCTCAAGTGTCTAAAATCAGCATAAGAATATGGATCTTAGAAACCTGTGTCACTGAGACTGGTGGGGAACCTGGTCCCTCAGCAAGTGGAAAGAGAAAACTTAGTATCTTTGAGAAAGAGCTGGAAGAAAAGCTAAAATTTTCTGAGTCTAAGCTAGTTGCTTCTCTTGAAACTAATTCTCAATTGAGAAAGGATCTGAGTAAGGTCAAGGAGGAGTTAAGACACTCTCTAAAATGGACTGACTCCTCTAAGATACTCTCTAATCTGTCTAATCAGAGTTTCAATGGAAAGAAAGGGTTGGGACGCAGACCAATAGAACCCCCTTATAATCCTCATAGAAAATATGTGTCTGTATCTGACAACCTTTTGTGCACTCACTGTGGTTGAAATGGTCATTTGAAAGAGAAATGTGAGAGTTTGAGAAAAACTAAAGAAAGGCATGTGAAATTTGTTAGATCTGAAAGTGATGTTAAAAAGGGACACAAGGGACCTGGTCCCCTTTATCATTTCAGTAAGAACACCTTGCCTCCCTGGACAGGAAGGTTTCTTATCAGTCCTCTTGATAGTTATTGGGAACTCCGTTTGAAGTGGGTTCCTAAATCTAACAAATGATTCTTTTGCAGAAGAGAGGAAGGAGTCAGTGCTGGTACATGGACAGTGGATGCTCAAGGCACATGACTGGAGACACTTCAAACTTCCTCTCTTTGAAAGCACACCAAGGTGGTGGTGTGTCGTTCGGTGGTGGAAAGAAGGGCTCTATCTTTGGTATTGGCAAAATAGGGAGATCGACTAATAATTCAATAAATAATGTACACTATGTGGAAGGAATACAATCTTTTGAGCATTTCCCAAATCTGTGATAAAGGAAATGAAGTCAAGTCCATGGCTGATAAATGTCTGGTTACGAACAGTGCAATCGAGAAAATTGTGATGTCTGCAAAACGAGTTAAGAATATGTACATTGCTGATCTTAACTCTATTGAATGGGACAACCTTTCATGCATGAGTGCTCAAACTGACGATGCAAATCTGTGGCATCGACGATTAGGTCATGTAGGTTCCTCTTTACTAAACAAGCTTGTTGCAGGGGACCTGGTCCGCGGGTTACCAAAGCTGAAGTTTTCAAATGATAAAGTTTGTGATGCATGTGCTAAAGGGAAACAAACTAAATCATCTTTCAAAGCCAAGAAGGGAGTCAGTACAACGAGACCTCTGGAGTTTCTCCACATGTACTTATGTGGACCTATTAGAATCCAAAGCAGAGGAGGTAAGAAATATATTCTTGTCATTGTTGATGATTTTTCCAGGTTTACTTGGAACATGTTTTTGCGAACGAAAGATGAGACAGTTGGACAACTAGTCACCTTTGCCAAAGCCATTCAATTGAAGATCAATTGCAGGATAGCCAGTATCAGATCTGCTCATGGTAAAGAGTTTGAGAACTCTCAACTTGAAGTGTTTTGTGCTGAAAATGGAATCAATCACAATTTCTCTGCACCAAGAACTCCTCAGCAAAACGGAGTGGTTGAAAGGAAGAATAGGACACTGGTTAATATTGCAAGGACTATGCTGATTGACTCAGGGCTTGCTATGAACTTCTGGGCAGAAGCTATCAACACATCATGTTATGTTACAAATAGGTGTCTTATCAGGTCTATGATGAAAAAGACTCCTTATGAATTGCTGAACAACAAAAAGCCTTCAATTGCTCACCTTAAGTCATTTGGGTGTAAATGCTTTGTGTTGAGTAATGGAAAGGATGATCTAGGCAAGTTTGATGCTAGAAGTGATGAAGGTGTATTTGTTGGGTACTCATCTACAAGCAAAGCGTACATAGTGTTTAACAAAAGAACTCTTTGTGTTGAAGAAAACATGCACGTCAAGTTTGATGAATCTGGTACAAAGAATGAGAACAATGAGGACTACGAGGTCGAGGAGCTGATGAACAGAAAATAGATGATAAGGGTACAAAAGAGAAAGATGCAGAACATTCAGAAGGACCTGGTCCCTCAGGTCCATCACAGGAAACAATGTCTCAAAGTCTTGAAGAAGATGAAGGTGATTTTGATGCTGACAGAGACGAAGAGATTACCAAAAAGTCTAGATGGAAACATCAATCTTCACATCCACTAGACAATCTCACCTCTCCACTTGACTCAGGAATTGAAACTAGGTCTAAATCAAGAAATCTGGTTGCACATTCAACATTCATATCATCCATTGAACCCAAGAATATCAAAGAAGCTTTGAAGGATGTAGACTGGGTAACTTCAATGTAGGAGGAGCTTCATCAGTTTGAGAGAAGCAAGGTGTGGCACCTGGTCCCCAGACCACTTGACAAAACCAGTATTGGGACCAGATGGGTCTTCAGAAACAAACTTGATAAGCATGGGAGCATTACTAGAAATAAGTCAAGACTAGTGGTACAGGGTTACAACCAAGAAGAGGGAATTGATTATGATGAGACCCTTGCTCCTGTAGCCAGAATGGAAGCGATTAGGATCTTAATAGCATTTGCCGCTCACATGGAATTCAAACTGTTTCAAATAGATGTCAAAAGTGCTTTCTTGAATAGGAATCTGAAGGAAGAAGTGTATGTTAAGCAGCCCCCAGGCTTTGAAGATGCAGATCTGCCCAATCATGTGCTAAAATTTGACAAGGCTTTGTATGGGTTAAAACAGACTCCTAGAGCTTGGTATGAACGCCTGTCAAAGTTTCTCCTCACCAATGGGTTCAAGAGAGGTAAAATTGATAATACCTTGTTCTTAAAATCCAAAGTTAAGGAATTGTTAATTGTGCAGGTATATGTGGATGAAATCATATTTGGAGCCACTTCATACTCACTGTGCAAAGAGTTTGCTGATTTGATGAGTAGTGAGTTCGAAATGAGCATGATGGGGCAACTCACGTTCTTTCTAGGCTTGCAGATCAAACAGTCCTCTCAAGGGACTTCAATATGCCAAGAGAAGTACATCAAAGAGCTACTCAAGAAATTCAATCTACTCGAAGCGAAGGTGTTGGACACTCCTATGAGCATAAGTGTAAAACTTGATATTGATGAAGATGGTGTGGAGGTAAATCAGACTATGTACAGGGGAATCATTGGATCACTTATGTACCTTACTACAAGCAGGCCAGATATATTGTTCAGCGTAGGGATGTGTTCAAGGTTTCAAGCAGCACCAAGGGAGTCGCACCTGAAGGCAACCAAACGCATCCTGAGATACTTGAAGGGAACTCAGGACCTGGTCCTCTTCTACCCTACTAGTGACTCTTTTGATCTTATAGGTTATGCTGATGCTGATTATGCAGGTTTTCTGGTTGATCGAAAATGCACATCTGGCATGGCACACTTCCTGGGATCAACTTTGATCTCATGGAGAACAAAGAAGCAGAATGCCGTGGCATTGTCTACTGCAGAGGCAGAGTATGTGGCTGTTGAATCATGTTGTGCACAACTACTATGGATTAAGCAGCAATTGGAAGATTCTGGTGTACTATCAGACACCATTCCTCTCATTTGTGATAACATCGGTGCCATGAATATGGCCAAAAATCCTGTCCAGCATAAGAGGACACAACATATAGATGTGAGGCATCATTTTCTAAGGGACAATATTGAAAAACAGAATGTGGTGATGAAGTTCTGCAAGACTGAAGATCAGGTGGCTAACATCTTTACGAAGGCTCTAAGCAAATAATTATTCATAAAAAATAGGATGAGGCTGGGGATGCACAAAATCACATGATTCCTTAACAATATTGCACAAAAAGTCCTTCTTATTGGTTATGTTAAGGAGGGCATGTATCTATACTTGTTTTAATGTTTGTCATCAAAGAATTCACTTCTGGTACCTTAATGCAGGTATACACTCATGGTGTGTCTAGCTGAAGGGAGGATTTAATCACACTGGCAGAGTAACAAACTGACAGGAGGACCTGGTCCTCATGAGGTTAGTATCACTTATGCTACACTATATACATGTCAACATCATTGCCACGTGTCCCTAGCTCATTCATCGCGTCAGTTTCAGATGTCTTTTCATTTTTAAATCAAAGGTCGCTACTGTTGGGGACCCGATTTCTTTTTGGTTTTAAATACTACTTCTCTTAGTGAATTAATTACAAAATCTCTTCAAACAATTCTTGTTGAAATTCACTAATCTCCTCTCCAAAGCTTTTTTCTCTTTCTCTCAAAATGTCCAACTCTAATTCATTTTTAAAGATCCGTATCTCCCAAGAAGTTGAAAACCCTAGTTCATTCAACTTCTCCTTTCCTACTCCAGAAAGCTGCAAAGAAATCTCATGTGAAAAGGGAGAAAGTTAGAAAATAGGTGGCTGGAAATTAAAACCCTTAAAGGGACTAGATCCTAGGGTGCAAAAACAAAGTGAAGAAAAGGAAATGAGAAGGGAGGAGCGGATAAAGGCAATGGAGAGCCAAAAGGTTTTGAATGGCAGAGTTTTTGACCCTGACATTCTAACCAAATTTGGCACGTCAAATCTTTTTTGTTGTCTCCATTCAAGTTTGGAACCATCTCTTTGAACCACCAGTTCCGTACTTGCACGAACTTGAGGTGCGTGAATTCTTCTACAAAATGGAACTTCTGGAGAGTGGTGGAATCGCGACTACTGTCAGGAATGTTGAAACATGTCTGGATGAAGAAATATTGGAGATCAACTTCCCTGCCATTATGATGGAATGTGAGTGTGTTGAAGGAAAAGCTAGGGGCAGATCTCAAGTGACAGATGTTCTAGAGTAGCAGGTTGCTCTTAAACGGGAAGTAATTGATCTCACTGAGATTCTGAATGACTAGGAGGTTGAAATCGCTAAACTGAAGTCTGAATTATAGAAGGCGGTTTCGAGGGGACCTGGTACCAGTGATGGAAATGAGCAGGTGTTGCAAAAGTTGAGGGATGAGAATACAATGCTGCTGAAGACAAATGCCTCACTCAGTGTGGGAGTTAAGACTCTCAACAGGCAACTTATAAAGGCTCATGAGGATGCAAATGAGTGTTTGTCTCTGTTTATGCGCATCCTCAATCCCCTTCCCCTTCCGTCCTAAAAGTGTCTTGTTTCCCTAGTTTCCCTCTTTGTTCTTCAATCCTGATTAAAAATCTCGTGGCTTTATGTTTTGACAATTTATAGTGGTTAGTATTTGTGGTCTAATGCTATTTATGTTTCTGCCCTGTTCATGTGTGATCTAATATTCTCTTTATGCTTACATACACATGTTCTGTGTGGCCCAAGGCCTTGAATTCTTTATTGCCTTGCATTTTACTTGAATATGTTTACTGCTTCACCTTTTCAATGATATCAAAAGGGGGAAGTTTTGTTGCAATTGGCTAAGGGATTAAGGAGGAATTGATTAAGGGGGAATACCAGTTCCCATGCACTGTTATTTGAATGAATGTTATTGCACTCACGAGATGAGATATGCATATTGTTTGTCATCATCAAAAAGGGGGAAATTGATAAGTGCTTATGCTCCTAGATGTTTTGATGATCTCCTCACAAGTGCAGGGACCTGGTCCTCTGCAGAGTATGAAAACTCGTCCAGTTGTCAAAGTGATGTACAACTGTAAAAGTTGTATGCGTCAGAAAGTTGGTGAAAGCTGCAGAGTACTCCACCAATCAGAAGCGAGGAGGTTGCTTGTACATTGGATAATAATTCTTCTTATCCAATATATTCCACATTATAAACAACAAATTTTTCATTCATTCAAAGAGAAAAACTTTCAAGCTTCATATTAGCAAGAGACCCGATATAATCGTCATTAATGCTTTCTGTGTCGGTTGCTTTTGTTTGCTTGTAATAAGTGCTCACATTGTAGGAATTGTTTCGTTGTGATAAGAAACGTTTCAACTTGTGTGAATCATTGTAAGTTCCTAGTTAGGGATAACTTGGGTTCTTACTCTAAGTCTATATTAGTAAGGGTCGGATTAATATAGTGGGTAGTGTTGTATCTACTCTAGCTCGTCTAAGTAATAGGAGGTGTTACTTAGAGTTGGGATTAGCAGGCTAATCTCAGTTTGTAACTGGCTTTTACTTTTGCTTGAGAAGATTAGTGAAAATCAGTTCTAAAAGTCCTGGCAGGCCAGGTCGTGGTTTTACTCCATTGAGCAAGGAGGTTTCCACGTAAATTCTCTTGTCAATCTTTACTTTTCAGCACTTGTTCTTTACTGTTTTAGTTTCAACTGTGCTGAGGGTCTGGTCCCATTGATACTGGTGGACGCATACATTCCACCAAGTGTCATTAATGAAGTCCATTCTTCAAACAATCTATTTGCATATGATGGTACTGCAATATTAACAAATTTACAAGGCAGTCAATTATTGATACATATTCAAGTCTGACCAAAATAGTAGTAACTTATAAAGCCTGTGGCTCAACACATAAGAGATGTGTATTTTTATGAGGAGAAGGTTCCAATATTATATGAAGACAATGTTGCTTGGGTAACTCAAATGAAAGAAGAATATATTGAAGGAAACAAAATAAGCATATTTCGCTGATGTTCTTTTCATCACGATCTTCAACAAAATTTATACAATAATGATATGTGTTATCTCTGAAATGTTAAGTGATGTTTTTATCAGGGGGAGTAAATACGTGTTGCACTCTTTTTTCCTTGGCTTAGATTTTGCCCCAATGAGTTTTCCAAGAAAGGTTTTCAATGAGGCAGCGAGCAACGCGTATTACAGGATAGATGCACTCTTTTTCTAATATGATGGCTCGTGGAGGGGTCTATGGATCGTGGATGAGGTTCGTGGAATAAGTTTTAGACTTGGTGAAATTTTAACACCAAGAGCTTTGTAGATAGCTTGTACGGGTTGTAAAAAGGAACTATAACCCGTAGTTTTACTGTTGATTCATGGTTGTTTTTAGAAAAACTCAAGTCTCTAGGGAATTGTTTACGACTATCAAGTACATCCCGTCAAAGGATGTATGAATCGTACTTGGCACTCATGATTCGTAAGCATATGGACACATCCCTTTAGATAAGACTCAAGTGTACAAGAGGTTCTACAGGTTGTGGAAAAGAGTATGGATCGTCGATGGTAACAGGTTCCTATTGATCAAAGAGTGGTACTTTCAGTTCAAGGATCCACGAGTGGATAGTACAGTCCGTACGTAGAAGTTAGTACAAATCATAGATGACCCTTGTGGGTGGCTTTATCTAGTTTTAATAAGGGGTAATCTATTATTTTCCTAACCTTTCTAAGCCTAAACCCCAACGGTAAGGTTCATTTCATTTTATTTTAACCCTATGACTCTCATAATCATTCCCAAGACTTAGAGCAAGGATTTAAGATGAGAAATCTAGGGTTTCAGTTAAGTTCTTGAAGTTTTCTTAAAATTTTGTTCTTCTAGGTATGTAAGGCTATTCATAGTATTGAACTAAGTTCTTCCTCATGCCCCTACATCTAAATTTAGTCAATACGAGTAAATTCTAAGGTTTTACGCTAAACTCCCTTAATTCTAAACTTTGCTTTTATTCCTTAGTAGGCGTTCTGATTTCATTATAATTAAGACTATAATATTTGTATATTCTGAGTTTGAATCATTATCCATGTTCCTTTTATCACATGAAACCTTATTTTAGTTAAGAATTATTAAGAACCTTAACAAAATTGTTTATAAGCATTGATTTCTCACTTAAAGTAAGTTTAATTGTATTACATGATTAATTGAGAAGAGCTTTAAGGGAACACAAATAGTTCCAAGTTCATCCTTTTTTTTTTATTTAGAAAGGCTTTACTAAATTTAAGAAAGCATAAATAGTTTCAGAAGTATTTTATTTAAATAAAGTAAGACACCAGTATATGCTTAACGAAGTATGAACCTTTTTGCATGTTTTGGGAGTAGAATTGAGCATCAATTTAGGTAAGAGTGTAACAAACACAAATTCCTCACAATATTAATAAGAGAACTGAAATGCAATTACAACTTTAGAATTGTGATTGCAATATTCAAACAATGGAAATATTGAAATAACGAGTAATTAAAGATACAGAGAAGAATGGAGATGAGAAGCTTAGACTCTAGAAGAAGAGGAGAGGACAAACATTATCTTCAATATGCATCATCCTTAAATCACTGACCACTACCCCTTTTAATGGAACCTTTCTCGCACCAACTACTCGACCCGGATCCCAAATCAGCTTAGACCTATTGCTTGTTCTCGGTCCAATAGCTCTTGTCAGCCCAATAACTACTTGTTTGACCTTGGTATCCATATTGGGTTTGACTTGGTTCATAACAAAGAGTTAACACAACCTAAGCCCTATAAATTGTCCCGCAAACATAAATATGATTGTGTCATTAATTTTGGTGAATCCCCACCCGCCTCGTTGAAGGATTTTTAGCGGATCCATAAGTAAAGTTGTGTCCTATGCTCTGCAAGGTATAGAGTGACCCTGTCAATGTGGGAAAGACATTATATCATCACGAAGCTCATAGTGATGATTGTCAATTAGAGAAACTTCTCTAGAAAAATGATGTATTTTATTTTAGTGTTGTTCCATTACTTCATAGCTTATTGGAAAACTTTAATGATTTCATTTTTACTTCATGCTTTACTTCAATTAAGTTATATTTCAGTCTTTCATTCAGTTAAGTTTTTCATTCATCTTTATTACAAATCATAAATTCCATGTACTGACGTCATTCAACATTGCATCATTTCAAGATGCAAATACAGGTGTTGAGGATGATCAACTAGCGTTCCGTTGAGATCACATATGTTGACAACTTTTGATGAGACCTCTTTGCTTTCAGAGGACTGTAGTCTTATTATTTTAGTAGTATCTTTTAAGACAGTATTTTCAAACAGCTTACGAGATTGAGTCGTTCTGTTAAAGTTCCTTAAAATTTCAGCTTCTTATGCATGTCTTTATTCTTCCAAAAAGTAGTAAACTAGGTCAATCATTCCCTTTGATACTAGCAATGATTTTCGAGTACCAATTGCATCCTAGGTGTAGACTTGGGGTCTGACATTTATTTTTTTTGCTCTTGTTAACGTTCTTGACACTAATTTGATAGTGTATATATATATATATATATATATATATATATATATAGATAGATAGATAGATAGAGAGAGAGAGAGATAGATTTTAGGATTAGTTTGTAGGATTGCATGATCCTTGGACTTTATATGGCTATTTTCTGATAGCTTAATTTTGTTTTTAGCCAGTAAACCTTCTTGACTGTGATCTTGGTGTCATTATAGTATCTTTAGAAATCTTCTAGATGGCATGAAACTTAGGTTGCTAAGTGTTACCTTGTTTTGGAATGATTGTGTGAATGTACTTATATTTTCTAGCCATCATTTCTTAATTGTTATTTATTGTTGGGCCTGAGGTCGTGAGTTTGGACTAGCTAGAGTTCCTAGTTAGTACGTCTATACCATGTCAAGTGTTACCTGATTGATAGTTTGATGTGTTGATTTTTATTTGGTTTATTTTTGGATGGTTGGTATTTAGACTTGACTTTTTTTATTCTTAAAAAAACTTTGGGAAGTTTATATTTAAGGAATAGAAATGGTTTTTGCTAAGTTTCCTCCACTTGTTGAGATCTGAAGGGGCAGCTCACAGTTTTAATTAAGGGAACTAAGTTTTTATGTGAATAAGCGTTATTTTGGAGTTTATATGACTTAAAATGGCGAATACTGATTTTATGAGTGTGGTGTACATATTTGTTCAGTTTTGCGCTGGTAAATTTGAGGTATAAATCTGGACGACCCGTTGACTCAAATACGGGTTATGTTCTATTGCATTACATTTGTTGAAATTCAGTTTTTCAAAATAAAAATTATAGCAATTGACAAAAAGGAAATAAAAAAGGAACTCATCTTTTAACCAGATCCAACTAAATTTAGTGGACTTTTTAATGAAGAGCTATGAATTAATGACGGAAAATTTCAATTACAGAAAGGACATAAGAACAAAACCCAATGCAACAAATTCTTAAATTTTTTCATGTGGTAGCAGTCATGTGAATAATGCTCACAAAGTTTCAAAATAGATAAAAACAAACATATTCAAGAAAGATATCAATACATATCCTGGAGGGTGGCATGGGAATAGCTAATGTCACAAGGAATGAACAGAAGTCTTGGACTATGATAATCAAAGTGCAATCTAAAGGTTTGATTATTTTGTCCTCTACTGGAAGATATTTAATTACATCTCATCCTAGTTACAAATTTATTTATCATGCATCTCAATTAAAATTTCTTGGCAAATAAAAAAATTAATATTTCAATTTTATCGATTGATGAAATTTTTTGTGCCTTAGTTTTATCAATTTTCAAATTTCTCTATAACCCACCCCTCCTCCCTCTCCCTCCCCCCCCCCCCCACACACACACGTTAGTTCTCCCCGAGTGTATCGGTTCATAAAAAATTGTCTTCCATCCAAATCAATTATTTCTTTTCAGTTCTAGCAAAAATTGGGGATCTACTTGAGGAGTTCCTCCCTTGCGACTTGTCATTCCATTAATCTTGTCATTCATGTAAGTTACTCTTTCTTTTTAACTTGAATTTGATTGCATCCATGTTGAGGGAGTGTTTGTTGGTGGTGACTTTCTGCATTAGTTTTTATTTTAATTGAGATATAGATCTTTATTTTATTTTGAAAGTTACTCTAAACGAAACATGATTTACAAATTCGTTCTTTTGAAGATTTAGAGTGATTTTCAATCTTCATTTTTTAAAGTATAATACTTGGTATGTTTTTCCTTCTCAATTTTATTATTAATATTGTTTTATGGTTTTAAAGATATGTGTGACTTGAGTATTATGTAATGAAATTCACTATTTCACAATTCATGAGCTCCCAAAAGGGTAGGGTTATAATGTTTGATGTGAAGTAGGGGCTATAGTCTGTTTGTTTCAGTTCAATGTTTTAATTTAGTATTAACCTCTTGATAGTTATTTCAGTTTAGATGAAAGTGTTACCTAAAATAATGTTTTTCTTACTTATAAACTATGGTTCTTGCAACTTCTGATGGTCTCTATTTGAACTTCACAAGTCATGTTTGTCAATAAATTACATGAATATATTTCTTTTTGTGTTTTTCACAGATCTTCCGGGGAATCAAGACATCTTTTGTAGAGTTGAATGGATTTTAGTTAAAGTTATTTTCAATATTCTTTGGAAAAGCATGTGATTGTACGTCTTTTTATTGGTTTTGCATACTTTTTTTTGGTCTTTCTTTCAAGTATTAATGAAGGGAAAGGAAAGAACCACTAGTAATCAATTGAAATATATTTTTCATTATACATTACAAATATACATAATTGAGCAATGTATAGATTAATGCCATTGTATGTTGTGTTGAGATCACGGAGCACCTGAAAATTATATTTTATATTTTTATTGAACTTTTTCTCTTTTAAAAAAAATAGTTGTCTACTTATTTTTATTTGTCTTTCCTTCAAGTTAGTATGAAAGAAACAAAAAAAGGATATAGTTGATTATTTGAAAAGAATTTTTTATTAAATTGATGTGTTTCATGTAAACTATGTACATAGCAAATTAGAAATATATAATTGACATCATTAATCACGAAACTTTTAGAAGAAAAGAAAATCGACAACAATGCAACGTAGAACTAGTACAACAAACACCATATTTCAAAATGAGTCCACTTATGATTTTGGTCCTGTAAGAAGTATGACTTCTGCTTCACATCGCTCTAGAATATTCTATATAAGACCAGAATCCCGTCTTATTGGTATGGTACCCAATAGTTTGCGAAATTATTACTCCTCTGATGGGAGCCTAAGTATTGTTTTGGCTAATGGAACAAACATATACTATGTTTCCATTGTTCCAAGAAATCCTTTTTCCTTTCGGATTCCTTAAGGAATGCTAACAAATACAATGATTCCCAATTTTTCATTATCATTACCGCGTATTTTATGGAACTACACCCCAAGATTTACGGAAGTGAATCATGCATTTGATCGTATGACATTGCCACTGCATCTTACAAATTTTCCCATGGTAAATTTTCTCTCGCCTTCTCTTTCTTTTCTTTTTAATTATAATTTTGTTGCAATCTTCACATAATTAGTTTTCTCATGCTCAATACTTGATCTAATTACTAACTTAAACTTGTCATGTCATAAGTATATTTTTAATATTTAGAGGTAATTATTTTTAACGTTTGATGCACTTATGCTTTTAATGATCGAATTGTATTAGTCACTAAATTTTCATAGTATGTATATTTCTTCTCACAAATTATGATCTTCAATTTAGGGTTTGTTGGCCCTTCAAGATCAAACTGAGAATGTCAATACAAGATTGAGCAGGGAAGTCATTTTTGCACGTATGAATCACATTATGTATCAGTCAATAGAAAAATCTATAAGTGACGATGATACATGTTCTATTTGTTTGGTAATGACTTCTTTTCATTTGATTCTCTCCTCATACATCTTAAACTATAGTCATGTATGTAAAATTATCTTACTCGAAAAATACTTTTTTCATTTTGCAGGATGACTACTCTGATGGGCAGATCATTGGAAGTGCGGACTGTCACCACACCTTTCACTTTGATTGCACCAGTCTATGGCTCATGAAGAAGAATTCTTGTCCCCTTTGCAAAAGGATTGCATTGGCAATTTAAGAACTCCAAGCTAGAATTTCAATCTAAGCACTTTGTTTATGTTTTATGATAGTTGATAAAACCTTTTTAACTTTGGTAGTAGTTATATAAATACATTAATGTGTATGCAATTGTTTATGTTATGCACATTATGAGAAAGTAATTTTTTTTTGTGTTGAATGATATGAAATATAGTGATCTAGCTTGGGACTTGATTTATATCAAGGTTTTATGTTATGTACTTGTTAATTTGACAGTAAACTTGTGAAATGTTAGTTGAAAATATTGTGGTCGACAGGCTTTACAATCAGTTAGGGAGTCAATGTACCTTTACTTTCCAGTGGAGGTGTGTAGTTTCTTATGCTAAGTTTTCCTCCACTTGTTGAGCTCCAAAGGGCCGGATTACTGTTTTAATTAAGGAAACTATGTTTTTATGGGAATATACATTATTTTGGAGTTTTTATGACTTAAAATGACAGATATTGGTTTTATGATTGTGGTGTACATATTGGTTCACTTTTACACTGATAAATTTGATGTATCATTCTGGATGGCCAGTTGACTCAGATACGGGTTATGTTTTACTACATTGCATTTGTTGATGAGTCTGAGGTATCATTCTAGGAATATCACAGTTTCTTTCGGGTTTCTACCTTTATGCATTGATCATTTGCATTGCACTAGCCTATTTTGATTGACTTGATATTTGTTGTGACAGTCTTGTACTTGAGTGCTTCTTGCTTGTTGTTATGAACACGGCTGGCCAAGTTGTTGGGCTTGAGGCTAAACCACAAAGAGGCCCAAGAATTAGACAGCCCAATACTTGTTTTTCTTGGGATCCAGGTTGAGTAGACTTTAAATGGTTGTCATCTGCGGTTTTTGGAGGATTATGCGTATTATGAAGAAACTGTGTTTTCATCTCATCATCTTTCTAGAGTCTTAACTTCTCATCCCCATTCTTATCTCTATCTTTAGTTACATATTATTTCACTACCTCTCTTTGTAATTCAAGTGTTGTTATTATAATTTGGTTATCAATGAATAAAATGTTTATGTATCTGTACTGAGAAATCGGGGTTGTTTCATTGGTGCTTTCATCTAGAGGTTTCTCTAATGGAGGACCAAAAAGTACTCAAGGCTTTCGTTGTTGATTCAATCCTAGAACTAAAGAATTCTTTCGCTAAAGATCTCGCTGAATTTCGTTCAATGTTGCTGGAGGTTTTGAAGGAAAAGGATAGGACTTCTTCTGAACCCCTAAAAACAATTATGGACGCCAAACTATGGTATTTTCGAGGTGAGAATCCGGAGGCTTGGATAGTCCAAGCGGAGCATTATTTTGATTTCTATAAAATTGAGGACGATCAGAAACTTATGGTGGTATCGCACTACCTTGATGGTGAAGCATTTCAATGGTACCAGTGGTTATTTAGGAATAATCAATTAACGAATTGGCCGCATTTCGCTGATAAGGTGAGAATTTGATTTAAAGAGAAAGGATATGAATCCGCGGCAGGGAGATTCCACAATATCAGGCAGGTAACCTACATGACTGAGAACCAAAATAGTTGTGAGGATATTTTGTCGAGTTTCGGTGAGTCAGATATACTATTCCCAAGGCACACATATATTCATCCACGATTGAGCAACATAACCAACTCGTACGTTCATGGTGATCAATCAGAATACAAAAGCAATACCAATGCGTGCAAGATGTTTGATGAACTGTCTGATAGGTACGAAGATTCAAATCCTCTCGATACATCTAACAAGCTTGTTGAACTTTCCATTTCCCCTAATGATCTGGTAAATTGTTTCTCCCGACTTGCTGTGGTTAATGGTTGTAATGAAGAGGCTAAAATGAAGATAATAATGATGAAGAGGACGTTGTTACCATCAGAGACGAACCTATATAATTAATTACTGCAAATGTTGATAAGCCTTCATTATATATTAATTCTACCGTATCTATTCCCTGTGACCTTGCCATGTTTGATGTTCACAATGTTTTAGATGATCGTTGGAATCAATTAATTATTGGGTACTTCAGAAGAGCTTACCCTCTCGAACTTGTTCAACGGTGGGAGGAGATGTCTTCTATTATTTCCACTTGTAGTTATGCAAAGCTTATAAATAGAGGTATAATTGATCTAGTTCATGAACTTGGGCAGGCTATACTTATCTTAACTTGGTATCTATTTCCACCTGACCAATTTGGATTAGAGTTTCCATTTGAAGTGTGGGACCCTGGACGTCACTTGCTTGTGAATTCTTACATTAGTAAAATAATTATAAATAAAATCCATGGTGTGGATATTAGCGACATTTTATTGCAGACAGATAAAAGTGACACTAATGATTAACCAGATGAAGGATCAGATAGTTTTTGGTTTTGCTTGCACCCAACAATACTTGACTTGGTGTTGGTACCATTAGAACCTTTGAGTTCATATTTCACAATTACAGGTGGTCAAACCTTGTTCATTGAGTCCTCTATTGGGTATAGTTGTAATGCATCCAAGGGTCTTTACATTGCAGGGTAAGTACACCTACTAGTTCTATATGCTAATTTTGATGCGAAACCTGAAGGCATAGAGCAGGAACCTCCAAGTGTGAATGATGACCAACAATCTAGCCATAAATCTTTATTTCCTCGACACATTGGCGATGTACATTTCTACTATGTTTCTGAATCTGCCGAACGAACTGACTCTGCTTTCTTTCTCCTTACTTCAACTGAGCTAGTGTTTATGAAAAGATTTCTCATTCAGAAGGATTTTCATGTTTTACCAGTACAAAGGCGAGAAAGTTATAATGCAAAGTCTTCTAGTGAGTGCTCCATATGCAGATTGTTGGAATGTATGCGTCCACTTAAGTCGATGGGACCAGGTCCTCAGCACAATTACAATAACAGAAAATAAACGAAGTGCTGAAAGTAAAGATTTCACAACAACTTTATGTGGAAACCTCCTTGCTCAAGGGAGTAAAACCATGACTTGGCCTGCCAGGACTTTTCAAACTGCTTCCACTAATCTTTTCCAAGCAAATGTAAAAGTTAGTTTACAAAATGAGATTAGCCTGCTAATCTCCACACTAAGAAATACCTCCTATTACTTAGATGAGCTAGAGAAGATACAACAGTGCCCACTAAGCTGTCACCCCTAGATAACTTAGACTTTGCTAAGCTAATACCACACCGCCCACTAAATCAACTAGCTCCTAGATGATTTAGACTTTGACTAAGCAGATACAACACTGCCCACTATACTAATCCTGACAGATTAATATAGACTTTAGAGTAAGACCCTAAGTTACCCTTAACCTAGTTCTTACAATGATTTTCACAAGTTCGAAACGTTTCTTTCACAAGTGAAACGAATCCTACAATGTAAGCACTATTACAAGCAAACAAAGTAATAGCTAGTACATGAAGCACTTGAAGCAATCGATTAGGTCCCTGCTGTTTTGAAGCTTGAAATATCTCTCTTTAAATGAATGAATAATTTTGTTGTTTGTAAGTTGAATATATTAGACAAGAAGAATTATTGTCCAAAGTACAAGAAACCTCCTCGCGTCTGATTGGTGAAGTACTCTGCAGCTTCACCAACTTTCTGACGCGGACAACTTTTGCAGTTGTACATCACTTTGGCAACTGGATGAGTTTTCATACTTTGCAGAGGACCAGGTCCCTGTACTTGTGAGGAGATCATCAAAACATCTAGGATCATAAACACTTGTCAATTTCCCCCTTTTTGATGATGACAAACAACCTGCATATCTCATCTCATGAGTGCAATAACATTCATTCAAATAGCAGTGTGGGAACTGGAATTCCCCCTTAATCAGTTCCCCGTTAATCAGTTCCCCGGGAACTGGTATTCCCCCTTAATCCCTTAGCCAATTGCAACAAAATTTCCTCCTTTAGACATCATTGCAAAGGTGAAGCAATAAACATATTCAAGTTAAATGCAAGGCAATAAAGAATTCAGGGCCTTGGGCCACATAGAACATGTGAATGCAAGCATAAAGAGAATATTAAACCACACATGAATAGGGCTGAAATATAAATAACATTAGACCACAAATACTGACCATTGTAAATTGTCAAAACATAAAGCCACGAGGGAAACTAGCGAAACAAGACACTTTTAGGACGGAAAGGGAAGGGGATTGAGGATACGCATAAGCAGAGACAGACGCTCATTTGCATCCTCATGAGCCTTGATAAGCTGCATGTTGAGAGCCTTAACTTCCTCACTGAGTGAGGCATTTGTATTTAGCAACATTGTATTCTCATCCCTCAACTTTTGCAACACCTGCTCATTTCTATCACTGGTACCAGGTCTCCTCGAAACCACCTTCTGTTCAGACTTCAGTGTAGCGATTGCAATTTGCTTGTTAGTCAGAATCTCAGTAAGATCAGTCATTCCCATTTAAAAGTAGCCTGCTACTCCAGAACATCTGCCACTTGTGATCTGCCCCTAGTTTTTCCTTCAACACACTCACATTCCAGCATGGTAGCAACAGTGAACATCTGCTTGGTGGTACCAGGTACTCCTCGTCCCAAAAGTACTTCAAAGTGTTTAAAAACATAGTTTAACAAATACCCATATGGAATCCCATGCTTAGCCTTCTTTCAAGTCATGACTTTGTGCATGTTTTCAAGCATGATTGCAGGGAGATTAATTTCATCAAGCTCATCCAATTTCTCTATAAGAAATAGATTTGCAGCAGATGCCACTATTCTTTTCTCAGTTCGAGGGACTAGCACTTTTTTAATGAACTCAAAGAGTATCTAATACTCTCCCTTAAGAAACTTCTGTGAAACCCCAACAAATTTTACTTCTCCACGCTTGGTGGCCCTTGTTGAAAACCCACTGGAAGGTTTCCACCCTTCAATTGAACGCACTCCCTTTACTCGTACACCCAAAATAATACCCAGTGTCTCCACTTCTAAAAGAATTTCCACTTCCCTGACAGTAGTCGTGATTCCACCACCTTCCAAAAGTTCCATTTTGTAGAAAAATTCACGCACCTCAGGTTCGTGCAAGTACGGAATTGGTGTTTCAAAGAGATGGTTCAATCCTTGAATGGAAACATCACCAGAAAGATTTGGCATGCCAAATTTGGTTAGAATGTCAGGGTCAAAGACTCTGCCATTTAAAACCTTTTTGTTCTCCATTGCCGTTATCCGCTCCTCCCTTGTCATTTCCTTTTCTTCACTTTGTTTTTGAACCCTAGGACCTGGTCCCTTTACTGGTTTTAATTTTTGAGCCACCTGTTTTATAACTTTCTCCCTTTTCACAGGAGATTTCTTTGCAGCCTTCTGGAGTAGGAAGGGAGAAGTTGAATGAACTAGAGTTTTCAACTTTTTGGGAGATAGGGATTTTTGAAGAAGAATTAGAGTTAGGCATTTTGAGAAAGAGAGAAAATCTTTGAAAAGGGGATTAGTGAATTTCAACAAGAATTGTTTGAAGAGATTTTGAAATTTGATTCACTAAGAGAAGTAGTATATAAAACCAAAAAGACATCGGGTCCCCAATAGTAGAAACCTTCGGTTTAAAAATGAAAAGACATATGAAACTAACGTGATGAATGGGCGAAGGACACGTGGCAGTGATGATGACAGTTAGACAGTGTAATATAAGTGATACTAACCTTATGAGGACCAGGTCCTCGTTTCAATCTGCAACCCTGCCTAGTGTGATTAAATCGTCCCTTCAACTTGACACACCATGAGTGTATACCTGCATTAAGGTACAAAAAGTGAATTATTTTATGACCAACATTGAAACAAGTATAGATACATGTCCTCCTTTACATAGTCAACAAGAAGGAGCTCTGTGCAAATTGTTAGGGGATCAAGTGATTTTGTGCATCCCCAGCCTCATCATGTTCTTAACGAAGGATTCTTTACTCGGTGCCTTCGTAAAGATTTCAGCCAGCTGATCTTCAGTTTTGCAGAACTTCATCACCACATTTTTCTTTTCAACATTTTCTCTTAGAAAGTGATGCCTCACATCTATATGCTTTGTCCTCTTGTGCTGGACAGGATATTTTTCATGTTCATGGCACTAGTGTTATCACAAATGAGAGGAATAGTGTCTGTGAGTAAACCAAAATCTTCCAGCTGCTGCTTAATCCATAGTAGTTATGCACAACATGAAGCATCATCCACATACTCTGCCTTTGCAGTAGACAATACCATGGAATTCTACTTCTTTGTTCCCCATGAAATTGAAGCTGATCCCAGGAAGTGTGCCATGCCTGATGTGCTTTTTCGATTAACCAGAAAACCTGCATAATCAGCATCAGCATAACCTATAAGATCAAAAGAGTCACCAGTAGGGTAGAAGAGGACCAGGTCCTGAGTTCCCTTCAAGTATCTCGGGATACGTTTGGCTGCCTTCAGGTGAGACTCCTTTGGTGCTGCTTGAAACCTTGCACACATCCCTACACTGAACACTCTATCCGGCCTGCTTGCAGTAAGGTATAGAAGTGACCCAATGTTTCCCCTGTACATGGTTTGATTTACCTCCACACCATCTTCATCAATATCAAGTTTCACACTTCTGGTCATAGGAGTGTCCAACACCATCGCTTCGAGCAGATTGAATTTCTTGAGCAGCTCTTTGATGTACTTATCTTGGCATATTGAAGTGCCTTGAGAGGAATGTTTGATCTGCAAGCCTAGAAAGAAAGTGAGTTTCCCCATCATGCTCATTTCGAACTCACTACTCATCAATTCATCAAACTCTTTGCAAAGTGAGTCTGAAGTGGCTCCAAATATGATATCATCCACATATACCTTCACAATTAACAATTCATTTCCTCTGGATTTCAATAACAGAGTTTTATCAATTTTACCTCTTTTGAACCCATTAGTGAGAAGAAACTTTGACAAGCGTTCATACCAAGCTCGAGGAGCCTGTTTTACCCTATACAGAGCCTTGTCCAATTTCAGCACATGATTGGGCAGGTTTGCATCTTCAAATCTTGGAGGCTGCTTGACATAGACCTCTTCCTTCAGGTTCCCATTCAAGAAAGCACTCTTGACATCTATTTGAAACAATTTCAATTCCATGTGAGCAGGAAATGCTATAAAGATTCTGATGGCTTCCTTTCTAGCTACAGGAGCAAAGGTCTCATCATAGTCAATCCCTTCCTCTTGGTTGTACCCCTGCACTACAAGCCTTGACTTATTTCTTGGAATGGTTCCATGCTCATCAAGCTTGTTTCTGAAAACCCACCTAGTCCCAATGACAGTTTTGTTGAGCGGTCGGGGGACTAGGTGCCACACTCTGCTCCTCTCAAATTGATTGAGTTCCTCCTGCATGGATGTTACCCAGTCTGCATCCTGTAAAACTTCCTTGATGCTATTTGGTTCAATAGATGACATAAAGGCAGAATAATCAACTAGATTTCTTATCCTGGATCTAGTCTGAATTCCAGAGTCAAGTAGGGAAATCAGATTTTCCAATGGATGTGAGGATTGATGTTTCCATCCTGACTTTCTGACTGACTCTACTTCAGTTTCAGCATCAGATTCAACATCATTATCTTCATGATTTTATGGTGGAACCTCCTGAGTAGTATCAGAGGGACCAGGTACTCCTGTGAGATCTGCACCAATTTCCTTTGTGACCTGTTTGTTTCCAGGGTTTAGGCTTTCCTTGTCTTCTCTTTCCTTGATCAACTCGTCCATCTCATTGTCACCTATGTGATCATTATTTTTCTCAGATTCATCAAATGTCACATGAATTCGCTCTTCAAAACAAAAGAGTTTTTTTGTTGAACACTCTGTAGGCTTTGCTAGTGGAAGAGTATCCCACAAGCACACCTTCATCACTCCTGGCATCAAACTTACCCAGATCATCCTTTCCATTAATTAGTACAAAACATTTGCACCGAAATGGCTTAAGGTGGGCAATTTAAGGCTTTCTATTATTCAGCAATTCATAAAGAGTCTTCTTCAACATAGACCTGATAAGGCACCTGTTAGTAACATAGCATGTTGTGTTGACTGCTTTTGCCCAAAAGTTCATAGCCAACCCTGAGTCAATCAGCATAGTCCTTGCAATATCAACCAGAGTCTTGTTCTTTCTTTCAACCACTCTATTTTGTTGAGAAGTTCTTGGTGCAGAGAAGTTGTGATTGATTTCATTTTCCGCACAAAAATCTTCAATTTGAGAGTTTTCAAACTCTGTACCATGATCATATATGATGCCAGCAATTTTGTAATTTGCCTTCAGTTGGATAGCTTTGGCAAAAGTGATTAGTTGTCCAGCCGTCTCATCCTTCGTTCGTAGGAACATATTCCATTTAAACCTGGAGAAGTCATCAACAATGACAAGAATATATTTCTTACCTCCTCTATTTTGGATTCTGACAGGTCCACACAAGTCCATGTGAAGTAGCACTAGAGGTCGGGTTGTACTGACTCCCTTCTTGGCATTGAATGATGACTTAGTTTGTTTTCCTTTGGCATAGGCATCACAGACTCTATAACTGGAAAACTTCAACTTTGGTAGTCCACGAACCAGGTCCCTTGAAAACAGTTTGTTCAACAAAGAAGTACTTACATGACCCAGTCGCCGGTGCCACAGATCTGCATCATCGGTTAGACCACTCAGACAAGACAGATCATCTCCTTCGATAGAGTCAAGATCTGCAACATACATATTCTTGACTCTAGTAGCAGACATAACAACCCTTTTGGTTATACAATTGGTGACCAGACATTTGTTAGCCATGAACTTGACTTCATTTCCTTTGTCACAAATTTGAGATATGCTCAAGAGATTATATTTGAGACCCTCTACGTAGTGTACATTTTTAATCGAATTATCAACAGATCTCCCTATCTTGCCAATACCAAGAATAGAACCCTTCTTTTCACCACCAAATGACACACCACCACCCTGGTGTGCTTTTAAAGAGAGGAAGTTTGAAGTATCTCCAGTCATGTGCCTTGAGCATCCACTGTCCATGTACCAGCACTGACTGCTTCCTCTCTTTTGCATGAGAATTACTTATTAGATTTAGGAACTCACTTCAGACGGAGTTCCCAATATCCATCAAAAGGCTTAATAAGAAACCTTCATGTCTAAGGGGGCAGAGTGTTCTTACTGAAATGATGACGGGGACCAAGTACCTTTTGTCCCTTTTTAACAGTTTCTTCAGATCTAACAAACTTCTCATGCCTTTCTTTTACCTTTTTCAGAATCTCACAGTTTTCTTTCAGATGACCATATCGACCACAGTGAGTACATAAAAGTTTGTCAGATACAGAAACATACGTGCGATGAGGGTTATAGGGAGGTTCTATTGGTCTACACCCTAGCCCCTTCTTCCCTTTGAAACTCTGACTAGCTAAGTTAGAGAGTATCTTGGAGGAGTCAGTCCACTTTAGAGAGTGGCTTAACTCTTCTTTGACCCTACTTAGGTCCTTCCTCAATTGAGATTTAGTTTCAAGAGAGGCAACTAGCTTAGACTCTGAGATTTTAAGCTTCGCTTCTAACTCTTTCTAAAAAATACTCAGTTTTCGCTTCCCCCCTTTTGAGGTGGTAGGATCCTCCTTAGATATCATACTACCAGTCTCTAGGAAGCCTATCTTGACACTCATTTCAGATAATTGAGATTTAAGAGCTGAGTTTTCATCGTCACACAACCTCATCATTTCACTCATAATCAGATTTTCAGAGATTAGTTCATCAACAGAATCGATAAGCAATGCAGCAAGTTTCCTCAAATTTTTAATGGGAAGAGAGTCTAAATCATCTTTAAGATCGAAAAGAGTTACCTCATTTTGATCCTCTTTATCATTGGATTTAGCCATTAAAGAGAAAATGGAGTTGAAGATGTTTTCATCATCTTCAATAGTCATAATTGAATCATCTTCATGACTTTTTGTGTCTTGTTCTGACTCACTTGAATCATTTCCACAAACAGCCAAGGCTTTTGTTACTAGTTGATCAGCATGAGCCTTCGTCCGAGCATGGTCTGGGACCAGGTCCCTCTTGCGAGGCCTGATGTCATGAGTTTCCTATTTTTGATTGGGGCAGTCCCTCATGAAGTGACCAGGCTTGCCACATCTATGGGAACGATCGTTGGTAGTAGCAGTTCTGCTGGTAGAGGCTTTCTTTTGGAAACTCCCATGTTTCTTTACGATATTTTGAAATCTCCTAGTGACAGAAGCCATCTCATCCTCCTCCTCAATCACATCATTTTGAGATATCTTTAAAGCGATGTATTTCTCCTTCTTTCCTTCCTTCACAGTCGTACTTTGCTTCTTGTTCAGCTCGTATGTCTGAAGATTTCCAATTAGCTCATCCATGGGAAGGGTTATTAGATCCTTGGCTTCAGTAATGGCATCCACCTTGCTTTCCCAAGATTTTGGAAGCACCTTGATAATTTTGCGAACTTGCTTGCTAACAGGAATAGGCTCACCGAGACATCTAAGCTCGTTGGTAATGGAGGTGAATCTTGAGTTCATCTCAAAGATAGTTTCACCTTCCTTCATACTGAAGTTCTCATACTGAGTGGTGAGCATATCCACTTTAGACTCTTTTACTCGCTGGGTTCCTCCATGGGCTGTTTGAAGACAATCCCAAATCTCCTTAGCAGTATCACACGCAAAGATCATGTTGTATTCATCTGCTCCAATTCCACACATCAGAATCTTTTTAGCTTTGTAGTTCTTTTCAATCTTCCTCCTGTCTGCTTCATTGTACTTTTTCCGGTTTTGACAACTGTAGTGGTAAGCTCCCTATCCTTCACCTCCTTTGTAGGAATATATGGTCTATCAAGGATAATATCCCATAAATCAAAGTCCTCAGCGTGATGTAGTCATGCATCGATTCCTCCACCAGCCATAATACTATCCATTAAAATGTGGTGGCCTAGTAGAAGACTGACCTTCTTCCATATTAGGTGGAGCAGCCATTCCTTCTGAATCTTTTCTTTTCTTGGTGTTAACCAAATCAAAAACACTTGATCTGATACCACTTGTTGGAATGTATGCATCCACTTAAGTCGATAGGACCAGATCCTCAGCACAGTTACAATAACAGAAAATAAACAAAGTGCTGAAAGTAAAGATTTCACAACAACTTTACGTGGAAACCTCCTTGCTCAAGGGAGTAAAACCACGACCTGGCCTGCCAGGACTTTTCAAACTGCTTCCACTAATCTTCTCCAAGCAAAAGTAAAAGATAGTTTACAAAATGAGATTAGCCTGCTAATCTCCACACTAAGCAATACCTCCTATTACTTAGATGAGCTAGAGTAGATACAACACTGCCCACTAAGTTATCACCCCTAGATAACTTAGATCTTGCTAAGCGGATACCACACCGCCCACTAAATCAACTAGATCCTAGATGATTTAGACTTTGACTAAGCAGATACAACACTGCCAACTATACTAATCCTGACCGATTAATATAGACTTTAGAGTAAGACCCTAAGTTACCCTTAACCTAGTTCTTACAATGATTCACACAAGTTTGAAATGTTTCTTTCACAAGTGAAACGAAGCCTACAATGTAAGCACTATTACAAGTAAACAAAGTAACAATTGGTACATGAAGCACTTGAAGAAATCGATCAGGTCCCTGTTGTTTTGAAGCTTGAAATATCTCTCTTTGAATGAATGAATAATTTTGTTGTTTTTAAGTTGAATATATTAGACAAGAAGAATTATTGTCCAAAGTACAAGCAACCTCCTCGCTTCTGATTGGTGAAGTACTCTGCAGCTTCACCAACTTTCTGATGCGGACAACTTTTACAGTTGTACAACACTTTGACAATTGGACGAGTTTTTATACTTTGCAGAGGACCAGGTCCCTGCACTTGTGAGGAGATCATCAAAACATCTAAGAGCATAAACACTTATCACAGATGTACACGAAGATGTGAAGAACGACCTCGAGAATGATAGTAAACTTCCATGGACATATCATACTCTTTGTCATGTCTATCAGCGTGAATTTTGTTACAAGGAAGCAATACTAAGTGAGGAAAATTATTCAACGCCATGGAGTCCTTTGTCATTTTTTATATGTACGCACAATGAGGGGCGCATTGCACTTTGTTACATGAAGAAAACGAGGATGAAGCTTACTTGCTCTATGACTGATGTTTTTCTACCGTCTTACTTGGTTGAGCAAATGGTTGTTCCTTGGATTGGTTTTAGAAATGCTACATCGATCTTTCTCTCTATCTGTTCGTTTTAACAAGGATCCAATTCGAGCCAATGTGGAAATGTTAGCTATTCCAAGTTCTTCAACACTTCTTGGAATTTGTTACATGCCTCCAGAAGTTGGCGTCCAGAACTTACAGGTGCCACTGCCTTCTATGCTAAATCACATGGCCGAGAATTTACACAAAACAAATGTTTTTGTGTTGAACTTTTATGAGAAATTCTCTTACGAGAGTTTTACATTTCCCTCATCAATTTGGATCTACTTGAACCTTAAGGACAAGGTTCTCATTTCAGGGGGGAGTATTGTTGTTAACACGACTGACCAAGTTGTTGGGCTTGAGGCTAAACCACAAAGAGGCCCAAGAATTAGACAGCCAATACTTGTTTTGCTTGGGATCCAGGTTGAGTAGACTTTAAATGGTTGTCATCTGCGGTTTTTGGAGGATAATGCGTATTATGAAGAAACTCTCTTTTCCTCTCATCTTCTTTCTAGAGTTTTAACTTCTCATCCCCATTCTTATCTGTATCTTTAGTTACTTGTTATTTCACTACTTCTCTTTGTAATTCAAGTGTTGTTATTATAATTTGTTATCAATGAATAGAATGTTTATGTATCTGTATTGAGAAATTGGGTTTGTTTCACTTGTTCAATTATGTTTCATTCTCTCTATTTTTAGTAATTGATTGTCCCTCATTAGAACCTTTTAATTGCGATGTTAGAACTACCATTCTTCTTCTTTATATAAATAATCTTTCTGAGTTCGGTCTGTCTATGATACCTATTGAGTACCTCATATTTTGGTACTCATACTACACTTTTTCATATTTTTTCTGATGTAGCTCTAAGTACGAGACACCCCCAGTGAGCATTAGATCTCCCTTCGTCATTGCAGATTCATTTGTGGTGAGCTCTTCGCTTCCGAAGGCTTTTTGTTTTTCCTATTTTGTATTTGTCTATATTTTTGTATTTTTATTAGATAGACTTGTGTATATAGCCTTTATTTACTTAGATGTTCGTGTACCGGTGAAACCAGGTCCAGGGATTTAGTTCTTGTATTTAGTTTGTCTTTCATGGTCACATTCGAGCCTATTATGTATCGCACTTACATTTGTATATGCCCTATTTTGTATTATTATTATTCTATTTGTGTTTATTCTTTGCTATTAAATTATTATCTTCTATGAGTTTTGGATTTTGAGTTGCCTACCAGGAGTTGGTAGAATGTTAATTTTACTGACGAACTCCTACTGTTAACTGCGAAACTTTGTAAGAAGTTTCAATATAGCTTGAGATTTATTATGTTATTGATTTTCTTTATCATTATCCCCATGAGTTGATGAACTTAAAGACATAAAAGAAGAAACAAAATTGGTATAAGATAACTTGAGTAACAATATTTTTATAAGTGAATGGACGTGTATAGTTTTGCACCATATGCTTAATATATATGGAGAAACTTTGAAAATTTTGTTCAAATTTTGTTTTTCAAAATACAAATTATACCAATTGACAAAAATGAAATAAAAAAGGAACTCATCTTTTAACCAGATCAAACTAAGTATAGTGAACTTTTTAATGAAGATCTATGAATCAATGGCGAAAAGTTTCAGTTACAGAAAAGAGAAAAATACAAAATCTCAATGCAACAACTTCTTAATATTTTACATGTGGCAGCAGTCATATGAATAATGCTCACAAAATTCCAAAAATAGATAAAAACAAGCATGTTCTAGAAAGATATCAATACATATCCTGGAGGGTAGCATGGAAATAGCTAATGTCACAAGGAATGAAAAGAAGTCTTGGACTATGATAATCAATGTGTAATCTAAAGATTTCACAATTTTGTCCTCTACTGAAAGATATTTAATTACATCGTCATTGCAAATTTATTTATCATGCATCTCAATTTAAATTGTTTGGAAGATAAAAAAATTAATATCTCAAATGTATCGGGTGATGAAATATTTTTGTGCCTTAGTTCTATCGAGTTTCAAATTTCTCTATCCCCCACCCTTCCTCCCTCGCCCTCCACCTCCCCAAACACACATCTGTTCTCCTCGAGTGTATCATTTCTTAAAAAATTGTCTTCCACTCAAATTAATTCTTACTCTTCAGTTCTAGAGATTTGCGGATCTACTTGAGGAGTTCATCCCCTTGTAACTTGACATTTCATTAATCTTGTCATTCAGGTAAGTTATTCATTCTTTTTTAAAATTTGAATTTGATCGCATCCATGTTGAGGGATTCTTTGTTGGCGGTGATTTTCTGCATTAGTTTTTATTTTAATTGAGATATAGATCGTTATTTTATTTTGAAAGTTACTCTAAACAGAACACGATTTACAGATTCGTTCTTTTGAAGATTTAGAGTGACTTTCAATCTTCATTTTTTAAGTATAAATTTGGTATGTTTTTTTCTCAATTTTATGATTAATGTTGTTTTATTGTTTTAAATATATGTATGACTTGAGTATTGTGTATATGATGAAAGTCACTATTTCGCAATTCATGAGCTCCCAAAAGAGGAGGGTTACAATTTTCAATGTCAAGTAGGGGCTATAGTTTGTTTGTTTTAGTTCAATGTTTTAATTTATTACTAACCTCTTGATAGCTATTTCATTGTACATGAAAGTGTTACCTAAAATAATATTTTCAATTTTATAAACTATGGTTCTTGTAACTTTCGATGGTCTCTATTTGAACTTCACAAGTCATGTTTATCCATAAATTACATGAATATATTTCCTTTTGTGTTTTCCATTGATCTTTCGGGAAATCAAGACATCTTTTATAGAGTTGAATAGATTTTGGTTAAAGTTATTTTTAATATTCATTGAAAAAAACATGTGATTGTATGTCTTCTTATTGGTTTTGGAAAGGAACGAATCACTAGTAATCACTTGAAATATTTTTTTCATTATAGTGATGCGTTAAATGTACATTACAGATATACCTAATTAAGCAATATACAAATTGATTTCATTGTATGTTGTGTTCAAATAACGGAGCACATGAAAGTTTTATTTTTTATATTCATAATTGAACTTTTCCTTTTTTAAAAACTAGTTGTCTGCTTATGTAACACCCCGTATGCTAGAACAAACGTAAATGCATATTTCAGAGTTGCAGGTACAACCCACAGATAGTAGGAGGACCCACGGTCTGTTCTCCAGGTCCGTGGTGCAACACCTGTGTCCCTCCCCCAGAAGCCTAAAATAAAATAGGCTAAGGGTCAGGCCACGCCAGGACCTACGGACCGTAGGTCAGACCACGGTCCGTGGTCCAGGCGTCGTAGGTCAGATCCCCCGTTTCAGCTCCTAGTCACCGATCAACGGTTGACCAGCATGGACCGTCGGTCGATCCACGGTTCGTCTATCAATCCACGGTCCATCGATCTTGTCCGTCGGTGGCCCCCGACAATAGTTAAGTTAGAGGTCTTTTGATCTTTTCCTTATGCGTTGGACACCTAAACTACGTCGTTTAACTCCTAAACTATGTAGTTTTGGTCAGTTTTAATCTAGTAACTTAACTCGAATCTACCCTAAGTAGATCATTCACAAAAAACTTAAAAAATTAGAGCGAAGAAGGAGAAAGAGTCGACCAAGCCCTAGTCCAAGAACGCAGTGAGTCTTCATCAGTTTCAGCCTCGAAATCGAAAGATTTCTCTGTGTAATTCTTCACTAGGTATGTGGGATTTCACTAGTGGGTTCATTTCACCCATTAGGTCCCTAGATTTCAGTCAGATTCTTGATTCCCTTCAGATTATCTAGACCCAGGGTTTCTAGGATTTCAGTAGGTTATTATGAATTAGTTACTTTAATGTTCCTAATTAGATTATCATTATTTTAGCATTGGTTTGCGTAGATCCTTTCATCAATTTAGAATCCTGGCTATGTAGTTCTTTTAGTTCATGAATTACACATGCTAGGTCAGATATTTTAGTTATACATGCCTCAGATTTAAATGTTTCATTATCAGCATATTAATGTTGCATTTTCATTTAGCATGCCAGTATTTTGAGCTATCCAGTATTACAACATTTCAGTCATAAAATGTTAATTACCTAATCAATTGGGAGAAGATTAATACCGAGTGGACTAGGGCCAGTCACCCTCAAGTCCCAGAACTACGTGCCCCATAGGTTGTAAATCCCCTCTGTGGGCATCATTTTAGTGATCACGCCAGCATGCCTCTATACCTCTGGTAGGGTATATTGTGTCCTCTCGATGGGGCGTATACATCGGACTCCTTATTTAGCTCATGTGGTTTTATATCGGTTATTAGTAGCTCCCACAGTTCAGTTAGATTATATTGCATCGACCACGTTACCAGTACATTTCAGTATTCAGTCTCAAAATGTCATAAACTTGATCATTGCATTCATTTTAGTCATGTGCAATACTTTCAGTATCCTTATCATGTTCAGATTATATCATTGCTTTATTGCTTGTTCAGTTATGTTATTGTTCAACTTTATTCTATCATGCATGCTCAGTACCTTTCAAGTACTGACGCATACTCTACGCTACATCTTCTCGGGATGTAGGTTCAGGTCTTCAACAGTCAGATCACACACAGATTGGTTCCCGATCTTCAGTTCAGCAGCATAAGTGGTGAGTCATCATTCTTCGAGGACAGTTGACATGTTATCTTTCCATTTTAGTTTTTAGTTTTTGCTAGATTTAGCTGGGGCCTGTCTGAGCACTTCTAGTTAGTTTAGAGGCTTATTTCAGACATAGTTATATTAAGCTATAGTGTTAGAGTTTGACTTTTCATTTGTATTCAAACTCTCAGTTTTCAAATAGTATATGGGTATTTCCCCATTATTTCAGATTATTCATATGATTTAGCTTCTGCACCGTATTTATTGATTCAGTTTCCTTTAGTATGCTTATGATATGCCAGCAGGATTAGCTTGTGGTGACTCGTGATCCTAGGTCCCGTGTCCGTGTCTTGGGGGTAGCTTCGGGGCGTGACAACTTATTTTTATCTTTCCTTCAAGTTAGTATGAAAGAAATAAAAAAGGATACTTGATTATTTGAAAAGAATTTTTTCATTAAATTGATGTGTTTCATGTAAACTATGTTCATAGCAAATTACAAATATATAATTGACATCATTATATCATTGTGATTTCAGGTTTAGGAAGCACTACAATAACTTTAAATCACGAAAATTCTAGCTAGAAGAAAAGAAAATCAATTTATGCTTCAAAAAATAAATTTGTCTATTTACTTTTTTTCATATGTTTATTTTCTAATACTTGAATATTTGTTGAACATAAAGAAAATAGGTAAGGCTTGTAAATATGAGAATCCTTTTTCAAAAGAGAATCTATATATGCTGGTGTATAATTTTTGCTAGAGTAAATGATAAAAAAAAATACACTTAAAATGTTTAATGTTAACTTTTCCTATCTAAACGATCACCAACTATTCTCCAGAGCATACCTTAACTAATATTATTTTTCATAATTTATCAATGTAGACACACATATGGATTTACATATGCATATATGCTCATCAATCTCCAAACATTAGATCAATTGTTGTCTGTATAGTTTTCTTTTTATCCATATTTGAATGAAAAGTTAGGCATAAAATTTGATAGGAATGATTAATTTCAATGTTATTTGTGGAAATGTTATATATATACATGATTCGTAATTCTTTTAAATTAGCTGACCACTTGAGAAACTACAATACGCTATTATTAAAAGAAAAAGTTTGTTTAGGAATATGAGGGCGGGAGGCTGAGGGACGACTACATTTGTTCGATGGAAGGGCAAAGATAGATATGAGCTGGCAACTTATGCATGTTTGAGATGTACATCGACAGAAATTAATGGTAGTTTCTTATGCTAAAAAAACTAAAAGATCTTTTGTTTGATGATAAAAATATATGGTTAACATATTGTGTTAAGTAATTACTTTTCTTAAAATGAAACAAGTTGAGATATAATGAATTATAATTCCTTATTGTACTGGGAGCTAATCACATTCTCATTTCAGCTTATGCCTTGTAAACCTTAGTTCCTTACTAATTTTATGTGTTCAACAATTTACTTTACTTTTTTATTTTTTATTTTATTTTATTAGCTGAAGACTTATTGAAAATAACCTCTTTTACTTATAAAATGTAGGTAAAATTTGACTACATTCTATCCTTTTCAAACTTCAGTTATGAGATCACGTGACTCGTAATGTTGGTGTTATATATTTTATGGTGCTCCCTCATAATTTATTTTACTTAGTACGATTGTTTGACCTCTCAAATTTACCTTTTTTTAGTCATAGTAGATGTTAATTCTAAGACGACCTTTTAAACCTTGATATGAGTTAGAAAGTTAGTAATATGCAAATCAAGTATTTTTGTGTTTTGAAATAGTAACAACACCTTTTGTTCATGTAGATAAACAATAGATAATGAAAGCAAAATAATTAATAGGGATACAAATGAAGTCTTGTTCAGTAAAAGTAACTACCACATGCAAAAATTCACTTTGAATTTTAAATACTTCATTTATATGATTTTGAACAAGGCCCCAAGCTAAATGAGGTCCACCAAATTTAGCTACTACAACATGTTTCTTCAAGTGAAATCAATATTTAAAACAACCAATATTATTATGAAAAGCATCAAAATTACATCTTAACTTGGATCTCCTACTATTTAAGGCCCCATTGTACATTTGATGCATTTACATGACATAAAAAACATGTAGTGTCTTTAAATTCATCATTGATTGATGTCATTTGTGATTTTTAAAAAACAATATCACTGTTACGAAGGAAATAACACAAAATCATATACTTATAATCTAATGCTAAAAATCAGTGAAAACCTAATTTGATCATGACTATATTTTGGGGATTGGTGGCGATCTTTGTCATTGTTAAGGGTCCAGTTTCTTGTAGTGAATCCTAGTTGAAAATGCTTAGATGGATGGACTAGTCCACATGGCTTGCCACGTTACTGAAAATATTGGGTTGTTAATCATTAAGGGTGTTTGTGGTCTCTTTAGATAACAACGGAGACATTTTTCATTTCAAAATATAATTAAGGGTATAAATGAATTATTTCTCATAGTTCATTAGAAATTTTGATAATTTTCCATAGAATATTTTAAAAATTATTTATATATTTAGAATATACAGAAAAAAATACTCTATATAAGTTACAAAAATTAATAATTGAAAATATTTAAAGAACATACGAGCAATCTGCGGTCCAAATTTTATCTTATTTGACCCTCAAAATTCAGATTATATCATATAAACTGAAATACAGAAGATAAAACAAAATCCAAAATGCATGTTGAGATTAACTAAATTTAATAGATCACATTCAATATATTCAGGAACCAGAACAATGATCTTGTAAGGCCATAGGCTCAAGCAAGTCTAATGTCATTTTTTAATATCATATATCATATATATATATATATATATATATATATATAAGAGAACCCTATACCCGCCTACGTGGAGCCACCACAAACCAGGATTCCCTTTTAATTTATTTTATTTTCAAAACTAGCCTTCCCCTTTCATGAAAAGTTGTGACTTTTATGAAAAGTTGTGACTTTTATGAAAGGTTGTGACCTTTCCGATAATACACAATATGCATTTGTTCACACTACCTTTTGTTGTCTCTAAATAGAGGAATTTCTTCTCATTTTAAAACAACAAAAAAATTGAACTTCTTCTTCTTCTTCTGGACAATTAAATAATTGTGTACTTTGCTCCTGTTGAATGACTCACTGACACCATTTTTTTGTATCAATACACTGGTGAATAGAATCTTTTTTTCCTGAGAGGATATATTCCTTTCAATCTCAGGTACTATGGGGGGAATAATTTCCTTAAGGGGAGACTGTGCATTCAGTAGACTCGATTTTCTCCATTTTATTTTATTTTATTGTTACAGATTCTAATATGTTTTTACAGTCATTAATTTATGCTTATATTATTAATTTTTATTTTTTAGTACATGCTTTAAATTTTATTGTTTATGTTTCTGCAATATTATTGTTATAAGTATTTGTTAGTACATATTAAATAACAAACGTTAATTGAGTATTCAAGCATTTTTTCTCTACTGGAATTGTTGAAGGTACAATAAAAAAAAAACTTACAAATCTCTAATTTGTTCATCAACAACATCATTTCTTCACATACAAGGATGAGATTTTGTGTTCTTTAGAAAATCACCTTAGATTTAATAACTTTGCATACCCATAATTTTTTGTTTTTATGTTGTTGTTATCTATTTTTACTAAATTTTATCACTGGATATTATGAGTACTTTAAGGATTGAAAGTTGATTGAAGTGTTACTAAATTTTCTGAGGTATGTTATTTTAAAACATGAGAACTTTTCTGGTTAGAATGATTTGTTTTCATCATTGGATATCTCATAGTTTACCTCCTTTAATGTATATGTTTTCTCGCTGTTTAGTTGTCTCCTTAAAATTATATTGATTATTTTTCGTTTGGTATGTATATGATCTCACTTGGACAAAGCTTTCGTCCTTCTAATGCTTTTCTTTTTTTCCTTCTCATTCAGCTGTACTAAATATTTTTTGTGTGAGTTATGACTATTTTCAGCAAGCTTAATTTATAGAATATGAAACAAAATTTACTCTAAATAAAAGTAATATCTTAAGCTACAAAAGTTATGTCTATCAACATATATTTGTTGTCCTTTATGTCCCAAGTCATTGCTGAGCATTTGAGTTATCTAGGTTAGACTCATTTTTAATTTTTTAATGTTCGAGAATATTTCTTTAACATGAGTCTAGAATCCAGCATTTGATCTAGTTGTACTTTCATAATGCAACTACATACATATTTCTAAAAAAGTCGTAAAGTTGCATTGATGAAACATCTAGAAGGGCCTTCAGAGCAGCAGTTTAATGAAGAATGAATTTCAAAAGGGTCAACAATATTGTTTTGCTGTTGTTTCAAATTTATTTCTCCTTCTATAAATTTTGTTAGAGAAACAAAGTAACAATAACGAAAAGTGGTGAACGTTTGACCTCAGACAAGTAGATTGTCTCTAAAAAAAATTATTTATGTTGTTGTGGTGTACATTTTTAATGGCCTTAACTTATTTATAACTAATATTGATTATCAAAAACTTTTATATAAATTGTTTTCAACAAGGAGTTATTCTAACCATAAAACTATCAATTCTATATTTTTCATGTAAAAAAAAATATAAAAATATATGTTTTAACGCTAAATAAAAATATCACTCAGTTTTAACAAGACAATTATATCATCAAACATATATTATTATAAATTATGTAAAAGATAAAAATGGCTAGATATCAAGATATTTTTAATCATTTCATTATATATTTAAAATTCTTGAGATACGTGATAATGTAAAATCATTTAATTTCTGTTGAAATATTCTTAAAACCTACTAAAATTTACTTTATTTTTCTTATAACAGTTGATTATTGAAAAGGCTGTTCAAAAGCTTAGAAAGATTATTTATGCCCGCACGCAGCGCGGGTAAATTACCTAGTAAATAAATAAAAATACTCCTATAGTATACTACTATAATTTTAATCTTCTATGTAAATATAAATTTAAATATTTATAATAAGAAATGGAATGTTCCTCTTGTTTTGTTCAAACTTGTAAGCAGCTAGTGCGTTGTTGTAGACCAGAAGCCATTCCTCCAGCATTAACACATGAAGCTTCTGCTAGATGATCCTTATAACTTAGTTTAACATCCAATAATTTTATTCCATTACATGGATTTATTTTGCTACAATCGAATTTCACTGCAACTTATGTAGCTGATGTTCCATGTAGGTCTTCATATGTTATGTCACTAACCTTGATGCCTGAACACTGAAACGAAATAATAATTAGGGATATTTTTTGGTAGCTGGTAAGAGTTAGGCACGTATAAATGATTCTGTATTACCTGCTCATGACAATTTCCACTACCAGGGAAGTAATTTTGATCAATGACTACATGTTGAAAAAGTACATTCCCAACAAAGCCATTGCTAGGTCTTGCCCATGTCACACCATTCTCAGTCCCAGTAAATGATGATGTTTTAACTGTCACATTTTGTACTCTCTGTTGATTTTTTTTGAAGAAGTGCTAATAGTATCATTGAAAATGATAACATCTTACCATGCTTCGAGATCGTGCCCAGCACTCTCCTACTTTCTCTTTGATAACGATGTTCTGCCTCTTGCTCCTCCCAACCTAAGCTCCTAATACTGCACCAATCCAAAATATTAGTCAAAGTTTATATAAAAAAGACAGAACATTTCCATTAATAGAAAAACATACCACTACAACAAAATAACTTTTAGCGGCAATAAATAAATAAATTAATAAAGAGTATTAAAGTCTTTACCGGTATTAATTAAGTGTCATTAATGAAGTCCATTCTTCAAACAATCTATTTGCATATGATGGTACTGCAATATTAACAAATTTACAAGGCAGTCAATTATTGATACATATTAAAGTCTGACCAACATAGTGGTAACTTATAAAGTGTTGGAATGTATGCGTCCACGTATATCAATGGGACCAGGTCCTCGGCACAGTTGCAAAACAAGCAGTAAAGTAAATGATGAAGGTAAAGATTGCATAACCAACTCTACGTGGAAACCTCCTTGCTCAAGGGAGTAAAACCACGACCTGGCCTGCCAGGACTTTTCAAACAACTTTCACTAATCTTCTCAAGCAAAAGCAAAAGTCAGTTTACAAACTGAGATTAGCCTACTAATCTCAACTCTAAGCAATACCTAATATTACTTAGATGAGCCAGAGCGGATACAACACTGCCCACTAAGCTATCACCCTAGCTAACTTAGACTTTGCTAAGCGGATACCACATTGCCCACTATATCAACTAGCTCCTAGATGACTTAGACTTTGACTGAGCAGAGCAGATACAACACTACTCACTAAATCGGCTAACTCTAACCGACTTAGACCTTTCACACAGAAACAAATGATCTACTATCCTTTATAACTTAGGAGTAGATTTACAATGTAAGCACATAAGATACAAAGCTTTAAATACAACAAAGACTCTTCTTCACTCTATCAAGTCTCTTTGTTGAGTTGAGCAATGTTCTTCCTTGAAGATGGCCTTCTTTTCAAGCTTATGAATTTTCAGAGAAAATCCAAGTTTTGTTTGCCAAATCTTGAGTTTGTGTATTTTGGAAAGAGATAATATAAATCAACACAAACTCGTTGAAACAATCCTATTGGCTGAAGACCTGCTATTTAGAAATGTTGTGCACCTACCACATCAGAGGTGGCAGCTTTTCTGACAGCCGTCTTGTCACCTTTTCACGTAAGCAATCTTGCAGGGATGAGGTCCCTTGCAAAATTATTTATGAGTTCTTGAAAGGCTTGCTAGCGACTTCCTCCTTTGAATGAATGAATTTAATATGGTGTTTGTCCATATATTAGTCATGAAGAATTATTATCCAATGTACAAACACCCTCGTCGCTTCAGATTGGTGAAGTACTCTGCAGCTTCACCAACTCTCTGATGTGGATAACTTTTACAGCTATACAACACTTTGACAACTAGAGGAGCATACTCTGCAGAGAACCAAGTCCCTGCACTTGTGAGGAGATCATCAAAACATCTAGGAGCGTTAGAACTTATCATTTTCCCCCTTTTTGATGATGACAAACAACCTACACAGATCCTCACGTGATTTTAAAACATTCATTCAAATACACAACAAATTCCCTCTTTGTTAGTGCATGACTAACAACAATGTTCCCCCTTAGTCTGTTCCCCCTTGGTTCAATTCCTCCTTAGATCAATGCCCCTAATTCCAGTTAATTTTACAACAAAATTCCCCCCTTTGACATCATTGAAAAGATGAAGCAGTAAACATATTCAAGTTAAATGCAAGACAATAAAGAATTCAGGGCCTTGGGCCACACAAAACATGTGTATGTAAGCATAAAGAGAATATTAAGCCACACATGAACAGGGCAGAAACATACATAGCATTAGACCACAAATATTGACCACTGTAGTCAGTCAAAACAATACAAATCCACAAGAGTTTTAATCAGGATTGAAGAACAAAGAGGTAAACTAGGGAAACAATATACTTTTAGGACGGAGAGGGAAGGGGGTTAAGGATGTGCATAAACAGATACAAATGCTCATTTGCATCCTCATGAGCCTTGATAAGCTTCCTGTTGAGAGCCTTAACTTCCTCACTGAGTGATGCATTTGTCTTCAGCAGCATTGTATTCTCATCCCTCAACTTTTGCAACATTTGCTCATTTCCATCACTGGTACCAGGTCCCCTCAAAACTACCTTCTAAAATTCAGACTTTAGTTTAGCGATTTCAACCTCCTAGCCATTCATAATCTCAGTGAGATTAGTTACTTCCCATTTAAGAGTATCCTGCTGCTCTAGAACATCTGCCACTTGAGATCGACCCATAGTTTGTCCCTCAATGCACTCACATTCCATCATACCGGCAGGGAGGTTGATCTCCTCAAATTCATCAAGCTTCTCCATGAGAAAAAGGTCAGCAACAGATGCCACCATTCTCGTTTCAATTCTGGGCACCAACACTTTGTTGATGAACTCGAAAAGCAACTAATATTTCCCTTTGAGAAACGTTTTTGGTAACCCTGCTCTTTTGACATCTCCACGTTGTGTGGCAAGTTTAGTGAAGTCACTGGATTGTTTACAACCTTCAATCATTCGAATTCCTTCAATAGGAACTCCTAAAATGATCCCCAAAATTTCTTCACCCAGATATATTTTGACATCCCTGACAGTAGTCGTGATTCCACCACCTTCCAAAAGTTCCATTTTGTAGAAAAATTCACGCACCCCACGTTCGTTCAAGTATGGAACTGGTGTTTCAAAGAGATGGTTCCATCATTGAATGGAGACAACATCAAAGAAATTTGACATGCCAAATATGGTTAGAATGTCAGGGTCAAAGACTGCCATTTAAAACCTTTTGGTTCTCCATTGCCGTTATCCGCTCCTCCCTTGTCATTTCCTTTTCTTCAATTTGTTTTTGAACCTTAGGACATGGTCTCTTTACGGGTTTAAATTTTTCAACCACCTATTTTCTAGATTTCTCCCTTTTCACAGGAGATTTCTTTGCAACCTTTTGAAGTAGGAAAGGAGAAGTTGAATGAACTAGGGTTTTCAACTTCTTGGGAGATAGGGATCTTTGAAAAAGAGTTAGAGTTAGGCATTTTGAGAGAAAGAGAGAAAAGCTTTGGAGTGGGGATTAGTGAATTTCAACAATAATTGTTTGAAAAAAAATTGAAATTGGTTCACAAAAATAATAATATTTAAAACCAAAAAGGCATCGGGTCTCCAATAGTTGTGACTTTTGGTTTAAAAGCGAAAAGGCATCTGAAACTGACGCAATGAATGGGCGATGGACATGTGGCAGTGATGTTGACAGTCATATAGTGTAGCGTAAGTGATACTAACCTCAGGAGGACCAGGTCCCCTTTTCAGTTTGCAACCCTGTCTGTATCATTTGATCTTCCCTTCAACTAGACACACCATAAGTGTATACCTGCATTAAGGTACCAGATATGAATTCTTAGGTGACAAGCATTAAATATGTATCGATACATGCCCTCCTTAACATAATCAAAATAGAAGATTTTTGTACAAACTTGTTAAGGAATCAGGTAATCTTGTGCATCCCCAGCCTCATCCTGTTTTTAATGAAGCATTCTTTACTCAGGGGTTTTGTAAAGATGTCAGTCAATTGATCTTCAGTCTTACAAAATTTCATCACCGCATTTTGCTTCTCAACATTGTCCCTAAGAAAATGATGCCTCACATCTACGTGCTTTGTTCTCTTGTGCTACACAGGATTTTTGGCCATATTCATTGCACTGGTGTTGTCACACATTAAAGGAATTGTATCAGTGAGAACACCAAAATCCTCCAATTACTTCTTGATCCACAACAGTTGAGCACATCATGAAGCAACAATTACATATTCCGCCTCAGCAGTGGAAAAAGCAACTGAATTATATTTCTTTGTCCCCCAAGATATCAGTGAAGATCCAAGAAAATGTGTCATGCATGATGTACTCTTTCGATCTACAAGAAAGCATGTATAGTCAGCATCTGCAAAACCAATTAGATCAAGTGAGTCACTTGTTGGGTAGAAGAGGACCAGGTCCTAAGTTCCCTTCAAGTATCTCATAATTCGTTTAGCAGCTTTTAGATGTGACACATTTGGTGCAGTTTGAAACCTTGCACACATCCCTACACTGAAGAATACGTCTGGTCTGCTGGCAGTGAGATACAAGAGTGACCCAATGATTCCCCTATACATAGTCTGATTTACCTCAACTCCATCTTCATCTAAGTCAAGCTTCACACTTGTGCTCATGGGAGTGTCAAGTGCTTTTGCCTCAATCAATTGAACTTTCGAAGCAACTCCTTGATGTATTTCTCTTCACATATAGAGGTACCCTGAACGTACTGTTTGATTTGCAAGTCTAGGAAGAAAGTGAGCTCCCCCATCATGCTCATTTCAAATTCACTACTCATCAAACCAACAAATTCTTTGCACAATAAATCTCTTATGAACCCATTTGCAAGAAGACATTTTGACAGACGTTCATACCAAGCTCTATGAGCTTGATTCAAACAGTACAGATCCTTGTCCAATTTCAGCACATGATTTGGCAATTCTGCATCTTCAAAACCTGGGGGTTGTTTGACATACACTTCTTCTTTCAGATTCTCATTCAGGAAGGCACTCTTGACATCCATTTGAAAAAGTTTGAATTCCATGTGAGCAACAAACGCTATCAAGATTCTAATGGCTTCCATTCTGGTTACAAGAGCAAAAAGTCACATCTAGTTTGTTTCTAAAGACCCATCTTGTTCCAATGACAGTTATGTTGAGGGGTCTGGGGACCAGGTGCCAAACTTTGCTCCTCTCAAACTGATGAAGTTCTTCTTGCATTTAAGTCACCCAATCTGCATCCTGTAAGGCTTCTTTGATGTTCTTTGTCTCAAGGGATGACATAAAAGATGAATATGCCACTATATTTCTTGTTGTGGATCTAGTTTGAATTCCAGAGTCAAGTGGGGAAACGAGATTGTCCAGTGGATGAGAAGATTGGTGTTTCCATCTGGACTTTCTGCTCGACTCTTCTTCTGCATCAGCATCAGATTCAGCATCATCATCTTCTAGACTTTGAGAGGGAGTCCCCTGGGTAGTGACAGAGGGACCATGTACTCTTGTGAGATCTGCACCATTTTCTTCTGCAACCTGTTGGCTTCTAGGATTTTGGATTTCCTTGTCTTTCCTTTCTTTGATCAACTCCTCTATTTCATTTGTCTTCCTTATGAGCATCAATTTTCTTAGACTCATCAAAAGTCACATGCATGCTCTCTTCAACACATAGAGTTCTTTTGTTGAACACCCTGTAAGCCTTGTTGGTGGAGGAGTAACCTACAAACACCCCTTTATCATTCCTTGCATCAAACTTGCCCAGGTCATATTTTCCACTATTTAATATAAAACATTTGCACCCAAATGGTTTAAGGTGAGCAATTGAAGGCTTTCTGTCATTCAGCACTTCTTAAGGAGTCTTCTTCATCATGGAACTAATAAGGCACCTATTTGTGACATAGCATGCTGTGTTGAAAGCTTCTACCTAGAAGTTCATAGTAAGCCTGAGTAAAATAGCATAGTTCTTGCAATATCATCCAATGTCTTGTTCTTCCTTTCAACCACTCCATTTTGCTGAGGATTTCTTAGTGCAAAAAAGTTGTGATTGATTTCGTTTTCAGCACAAAAACTTTCAAAATGAGAGTTTTCAAATTTTGTCTCATGATTAGACCGGATACTTGCAATTTTGGAGTTGACCTTTAGTTGAATAGCTTTGGCAAAGGTGATTAGAATTCCAGCAGTCTCGTCTTTTTTCCTCAGAAACATACTCCAGGTGTACCTGGAGAAATCATCAACAACTATAAGAATATACTTCTTACCTCCTCTACTTTGAATTCTGACAGGTCCACATAGATCCATGTGGAGAAGCTCCAAAGGTCTGGTTGTGCTCACTCCCTTCTTAGCCTTGAAGGATGATCGTGTTTGTTTCCCTCTTGCACAGGCATCACAGACTTTATCATTTGAAAATTTCATCTTTGGTAATCCGCGGATCAGGTCCCCTGCAACCAGCTTGTTAAGTAGAGAGAAACTTACATGACCTAGTCATCGATGCCATAATTTGCATCCTCAGCTTGAGCACTCAGGCATGAAAGGTTGTCCCCTTCAATTGAATCAAGATCAGCAATGTACATATTTTTGACTTTTTTGCAGACATCACAATTTTCTTGGTTGCACAGTTTGTAACATACATTTATCAGCCATGAACTTGACCTCATTTCCCTTGTCAAAGATTTGAGATACACTCAAGAGATTGTATTTCAAACCATCCACATAGTGTACATTGTCTATAGAATTATCAGCAGATCTCCCTATCCTTCCAATACCAAGAATAAAACCTTTCTTTCCACCACCAAATGACACACCACCACCCTGGTGTGCTTTCAAAGAGAGGAAGTTTAAAGTATCTTTAGTCATGTGCCTTGAGCATCCACTATCCATGTACCTGCACTGACTCCTTCCTCTCTGCTGCACAAGAATCACTTATTGGATTTAGGAACCCACTTCAGACGGAGTTCCCAATAACTATCAAAAGGCTTAATAAGAAACCTTCTGTAACACCCCATAAAATTTTTGAGCTAAGACTTGAACCATCCTTTGTTGTGAGTAGGATTTTACAGAGGAATTAAAATTTCTTAAGTGTTAAGTTCATTAGATGTAGCACCTTGATTTCAAAAAAGAACTAAATTGGAAATAGCAAAATCTGAAATTTTGCAAGTTAAGCTAAGTATGAGTTTTGGGTTGACTTCAAAGGCCTATAACTCCTAGATCAGGATGAATTAAGTGTGATACCAAATACCGTAGTAAATATCTTTGAATTATCTTTCCAACGCCTTTGTGCTTACTAAGTTTTGAGGTCGGATGAGTGAGATATGTCCTTTTGAAGTTAGGTTGTCCAGTTAAGGAAGGTTAGCCGAAAATGGTATGGGGTATTTTGGTCTTTTCCTTACCAAATCAGATTTAATTCATTTTTAGTAAGGTTTTAAGGATCTAATCCTATTAGGTTCAGTTTTATAATTCTAAAATACACCTAGGGTTTTAGTTGAGAGTTGAAGAAAAGAAAAGAAGAGAAAAGAGGAGAGGATCAAGCGTTCGTCGAGATTCTTGCGTGTTGTAGCTGATTTTCGCCATGGGCTTGATCCCTAAGAGGTATGTAAGCTTCCATAGTATTGGTTTTTTTCACCCACATGCCAATCATGTGAATTTCAGCTTTAAATTCGTTCTAAAAGTTGAAGCTTTGATGTTCTTGTTATGTATTCATAAATTTGCTTTTGTTCTTGAATTGGGCTGAGATTGAGGAGTTCTTGAGGTTAATGTGTCAATTTATAGAGTGGTTAGAGTTTGATTCTAGTGTACATGTGTTGGGTATCTAAATCTAAAGAGAGATTGAGAAAAAAAATTGAATTTAGGCGAATTGGGGCTGGGAAACGAAGAAGGAGAAAGTCGAGTGCGATCTGGCACGCAAGTCCGCGACCCCCCTAGTAAGCAAAAAGTTGCTCCGCATCGTGGTTAGGTCACAGACTCCTCTGTCTCAAAACTTTAATTTCGCGAGTATTATTTTAAACCATCTCCGCATCGCGGACTTGTTCCAAGACGGTGATTTCGTGACTTCTCTCATGTTTAACTATGAACAATCATTCCTAAACATCATGAGACCTTTCCTATCACAAATCACAACCTTGAATTCATAAATCACATTCAAGATAGAGTTGAGAGTCAAAGTCTTGAGAGTTCTTTTGAACATTTTTCAAAAAATCCATTTTTGTCTTTTTGAGGAGTCTTCTATAAAGTCTAATAACTTGTTTCAAGACTCGAGCAAGTGAGTACGGGTGAGGAGAATGTATTCATGAGTCTAGTTTATCATTACAAGATCCTTCATACCATGAAGCATAACTATTGAATTCATAATTCACATTCAAGAGAGAGTTAAGAGTAGAGTTCAAGAAAGTCTTTGAGTTCAATTGTGAATCCTTGGAGATCAACCATTGATTTGAACTAAGTTTTGAGGAAGTAAGTAAGAGAATTAGAAGATTTGTATCATGATTTCTATCATGTTATGTAAGACCTACGAGTCAAGTCGTTCATGCCCATAAATTCTGCATGATCTCCATAAGTTGAGTATCTATGAGTGGAGTAATATCTCCATGTCCTAAGTCTTAAGTATTGAGTTTCTAACCCATTTAAGATTTCATTCCTAATCATGGGACTATTACATGTTACCCATGAAGTCCTTGAGTTGGGTTATTCATGTCTATATTTCCGCATGAACCCTATAAGTCGAGCAGTCTTGAAACGAGAAGTAACTTTGAGTCCTTGAGTAGAGTAGTTCATGCTCATAAATTCCGCATAAACCCTCTGAGTTGAGCATTATTGAAGTAAGTAGTGTTATTTAATTTCTTGAGTTCCTAGTACTGAGTTAGATCTATGGTTATTGAAAACCTTGCATTGAGTCGTTCATGTCCATAATTCGACATGAACCATATTTTAAGAAGTCTTTTACAAATGTTTAAACTTTGTTTTAAGACTTAAGCTTTGAAGTTGAGTAAAGAGTAGAGAGTTGAGTTCATTTCTTCAAAGAGTATATCGGGACTATGTATTCCCAAAGAGTAAATGTTTTCACATTTAAACAAGAAAAGAAACTAAGGTTTCAAAAGAGCCTTTGAGCTAAATTTTTTTTAGTAAAGAGGAAACTATGATTTCCAAGAGAGTTTTTAAGCTAAGTTTTGAGTTATTATCTCAAACCAAAGAAAGAGTTTTGTTTTTACAAATATATGAGCTAAGTATATTTTGGGAGTAGTATTGAGCACCGATTCTGGAGATGCGAGTTCATATTAACTCAAGTCTCCATAAACCATGTAGCAATCATGGGTAGTAAAGGATCATACTTTTTAGATGACTCCTTAAGATGCTTTTAGCATAGACTAGTGGATCCACTAAGTTAAAGCGTTCTATATGACGGCAAAGTATAGGACAGTTTTGGCATTGTGGGCAAGACGCTATATCATCACTTAGGCTTATAGTGGTGGTTGTCGGTTAGAGAATCTCCCACAGAAAGTATATTACTTTATCATATAAGTAAAGTTGAGTTTGTTATTGCATTTTCTTTAACGAACTAAGTTGTTTTTACTGTTTTATAAAGCTTTCCATATATTGCATGTGTATTTTTGCTTTATATTAAGTTGAGTACCCAGAGTCGAATATCATATCTTTGAGTTGAGTATCTAATCTCTGCGTTGAGTATCTTATTCTTGAGTACTTCTGAGTTGAATATGTTTGAGAAGAGGTAAATATGTTTCCTTTTTATCAAGGTTCAAGCTTATGTTTATGTTTTAGAATTCCCCTTACATGCTCGTACATTCCACGTACTGAGCCAGTTGGCCTGCATCTTCTCATGATGTAGACACAGGTAGTCAGGATCATCAATAGGAGCTTCGTTGATACATTCGAGAGTTCAAGTTAGCTATGGTGAGCCTCCTTACTTCCGGAGGATTTCATTTACCTTTCTGTTTAGTCAGGATGTCGTGGGTCTTGTCCCGACTTCCAACTTTATCAGTTAGAGGCTTCATAGATAGTCAGTATAGTTGAGAAGTCTGTATTATTTATTTATTTTATTAAATATTTCAAAGACTTAAGTTGCCAATGTTGGGTGAGTTGAATATATTTTATTATTCAGAGTTTTCATTTGAGTTAAAGTTTGAATTTAAGTTTTGTGAACTTTTATTTCAGTTTTTAAGCTTTGTATGCTTGAATCGGGTTTTTGCTTGTAGTCAGCCAGGATGAGGGTTCGCTTGGGGACCAGTAATGGTCTTCGAGTGCCGGCCACATCCAGGGTATAGGCTCGGGTCATGACACCTTCCTGTCCAGGGGGCAACGTGTTCTTAGTGAAATGGTAACGGGGACCAGGTACCTGGTGTCCTTTTTTAACATTTTTTTATGATCTAACAAATTTCACATGCCTTTCTTTTAATTTTCTCAGAGTTTCACACTTTTCTTTCAGATGACCATTTCGACCATAGTGAGTACACAAGAAATTGTCAGAGACGGACACATATTTGCTATGAGGATTATAAGGAGGTTCTATCGGTCTGCAGCCTAACCCCTTGTTTCCATTGAAGCTCGAACTAGTCAAGTTAGAGAGTATCTTAGAGGAGTTAGTCCACTTTAGAGAGTGGATTAACCCTTATTTGACCCTGCTCAGATCCTTCCTCAGTTGAGAATTTGTTTCAAGAGAGGAAACTAGCTTAGACTCCGAAACTTTAAGTTTTTCTTCCAACTCTTCCTCAAAAATACTAAGCTTTCGCTTTCCACCCTCCGAGGTACTAGGATCCTCCTCCGGTGCCATGTTGCCAGTCTCTAGGATACCTATCCTGACACTTATTTCAGAAACCTGAGAGATAAGAGCTGAATTTTCATCCTCACACAAACTTAATTTTTCATTCGTCATGAAGTTTTGAGTGGTTAGTTCATCAACAGAGTCAATAAGCAATGAAGCAAGTTTCCTCAAATTTTTAATTGGAAGAGTACCTAGATCATCTTTTAGATAAAAAAGAATTACCTCATTTAAATCCTCTTCATCATCATAATTTGCCATTAATGAGAAGATAGAGTTGAAGACATTTTCATCATCTTTAATAGCCATCATTGAAACTTCTTCTGGGTTGTCTATATCTTCCTCAGACTCACTTGATGCATTACCCCACACTGCCAGAGCTTTCTTCACCAGTTGATCAGCATGTGCTTTCCTCTTGGCATAGTTTGGGACCTAATCCCTTCTGCGCGGTCTGAAAACCTGAGTTTCCTGCTTCTGGATAGGGAAATCCCTCATAAAATGACCAGGTTTACCACATTTGTGACAAAGATCATTTTCATTTGCCGCTCTACTGGTTGAAACTTTCTTTTGAAAACCTCCATGATTCTTGATGATCTTCTGAAACCTTTTAGTGGCATAGGCTATTTGATCTTCCTCCTCAGTAACATCATTTTGAGAAGTTTTTCAAAGCAATCGATTTCTCCTTCTTTCCCTCCTTCATGATTGTCCCATGTTGCTTGTTCAACTCATATGTTTGAAGATTGCCAATCAGTTCATCCATGGAAAGAGTCTTCAAATCTTTTGCTTCAATTATAGTATTCACCTTGATTTCCCAAGACTTGGGAAGCACTTTGAGAATTTTTCGAACTTGTTTGCTCAAGGGAATAGGCTCACCAAGGCATCCCAGCTCATTGGCTATAGATGCGAATCTTGAGTTCATCTCGAAGATGGTTTCACCTTCTTTCATGAAGAAATTCTCGTATTGAGTCGTAAGCATATTGACATTTGACTCCTTCACTTGTGTGGTTCCCTCATGAGAAATTTGGAGATAGACCCAAATCTCTTTGGCCGTTTCACAGGAGGATATTCGGTTATATTCATCTGATCCGATTCCACATACTAGAATCTTCTTAGCCTTATAGTTCTTCTCTGTTTTCTTCTTATCTTCTTCATTGTACTCTTTTCTGGTTTTGACAACTGTTGTGGTGAGTTCTCCATCTTTCCCTTCCTTCGTAGGGATGTATAGTCCATCAAGAATTACGTCCCACAACTCAGTATCTTCAGCATTGATATAGTCATGCATGCGATTCTTCCACCACCCATAGTAGTGTCCATTAAAGCGGGGTGGTTTGGTAGATGACTGACCTCTTCCATATTGGGTGGAGCTGTCATTCCTTCAGGATCTTTTCTTTTCTTGGTGTTAACCAAAATGAAAAGTCAAGCTGTGATACCACTTTTTGGAATGTATGCGTCCACGTATATCAATGGGACCAGATCCTCGGCACAGTTGTGAAACAAGCAGTAAAGTAAATGTTGAAGCTAAAGATTGCATAACCAACTTTACGTGGAAACCTCCTTGCTCAAGGGAGTAAAACCATGACCTGGCCTGCCAGGATTTTTCAAACTACTTTCACTAATCTTCTCAAGCAAATGTAAAAGCCAGTTTACAAACTGAGATTAGCCTACTAATCCCAACTCTAAGCAATACCTCTGTAACACCCAAAAAAAAAAATCGAAAGAAGACTTGAACCATCCTTCGTTGTGAGTAGGATTTTACAGAGGAATTAAAATTTCTGAAGTGTTAAGTTCACTAGATGTAGCACATTGAGTTTCAAAAAGAATTAAATTGGAAATAGCAAAATCTGAAATTTTGCAAGTTATGCTTAAGTATAAGTTTTGGGTCAACTTCAAACGACCATAACTCCTAGCTCAGGATGATTTATGTGTTCTACAAGTTACCGTAGGAAAGACCTTTGAATTATATTTCCAACTCAACCAAGTTTGCTCAGTTTCAAGTTCGTATGAGTGAGATATGGCCTTTTGAAGTTAGGCTGTCCAGTTAAGGAAAGTTAGCCGGAAATAGTAAGGGGTATTTTCATCTTTTCCTTATCAAATCAGATTTAATTAGTTTTTCGTAAGGTTTTAAGGGTCTAATCCTATTAGGTTAAGTTTTATAATTCTAAAATACACCTAGGGTTTTAGTTGAGAGTTCAAGAAGAGAAAAGAAGAGAAAATAGGAGAAAAGAGGAGAGGATCAAGCGTTCATCGAGATTCTTGCGTGTTGTAGCGGGTTTTCGCCATGCGTTTGATCCCTAAGAGGTATGTAAGCTTCCATAGTGTTGGGTTAGTTCACCCACACGCCAATCATGTTATTTTCAGCGAAATTTCATTCTTGAAGTTGAAAGATTAGAGTTCTTGATAGGTGTTCTTGAGGTTCATTCTAAATATTGTTGTGTTGGGTTGTTTGATGATTTCTTGAGATGAAATTCAGTAACTTGAGTGTTTTTTTCAGTAGATTAGAGTGTAATTAACTTAAGTAATCGAATCCAAGTGATTGGGGAAGAAACCGTTCAATTCTAGGCGAAATAGGGTGAGAAAACGAGCAAGGAAACTTGTTGAATTTTCTAGGTTGGGGCCTGGCGCGATGCGCCTACCAGAGCTCCCCAAAGCCACCTCTGAAGTTTAGGGGCTGGCTCCCCGTGCCACCCATAGCGCCAGGGTCGCCTGCCCCATCCAGTTTGTCATCGGTTGCCCCGTTTGAGTTCGTTTAAAGTGCACCTTCACTCCTTTTCGATTCTAACTACGCAAAGCTACTTCTAAACACCTAAAATCATTCCTAACATGATCATAACCTTGAATTCATAATTCAAATTCAAGGTAGAGTTAAGAGTTAAGTTTTGAGAATTCTTTCGAACATTCTAAGAAAGTCCCTTTGAGTCATTTTGTGGAGTCCTCTACAACTTCTAGTAACTTGTTTCAAGACTTGAGTAAGTGAGAATGAGAGTGATGAGAATATATTCATGAGTCTATTTTGTCATCATGATATATTTCATAGAATGAACCATAACTCTTGAATTCATAATTCACATTCAAGAGAGAGTTAAAATTAGAGTTCAAGAAAGCCTTTGAGTTCAATTGTGAATCCTTTGAGATCAACTATGATTTGAGCCAAGTTTTGAGGAAGTAAGTATGAGAATGAGAAGAGTTGTATCATGAGTTCCATAATGTTATGTAGACCTACGAGTCAAGTCTTTCATGCCCATAAATTCCGCATAAACTCCATAAGTTGAGTATATATGAGAGGAGTAATATCTTCAAGTTCTAAGTCTTGAGTATTGAGTTCCCAATCCCCTTTGAGATTATATTTTCTAATCATGGCACTATTTCATATTACCCATGAAGTCCTTGAGTTGAATATTTCATGCCCATAGTTTCGCATGAACCCTATAAGTCGAACTGTCTTGAGATGAGAAGTATCTTTGATTCCTTGAGTTGAGTAGTTCATGATCATAATTCCGCATGAACCCTTTGAGTTGAGCATTCTTGAAATGAGTAGTATCATTGAAGTTCTTGAGTTCCAAGTATTTGAGGTATATCTATGGTTATTTAAAACCTTGCATTGAGTCGTTCATGTCCATAATTCGACATGAACCATATTTTAAGAAGTCTTTTACAAACGTTTTAACTTTGTTTTAAGACTTAAGTTTTGAGTTCAGTAAAGAGTAAAGTTGAAGTTCATTTCTTCAAAAAGTATATGGGGACTAAGTATTCCCAAAGAGATTTAAAATGTTTTCACATTTAAATAAGAACGGAAACTGAGATTTCCAAAGAGCCTTCGGGCTAGTTTTCAGGAAAGAGTAATCGCTTTCTAAATGAAGCAAGAGAGGAAATTTTGATTTCCAAGATAGCCTTTGAGCTAAGTTTTTGAGCACTAATCTCAAATCACAGAAGAAGTATGTTTTTTAAACATAAGAGCTAGTATATTTTGGGAGTAGTATTGAGCACCGATATGGGGGAGGATTCAGAAAACTCCGAGCCGCCATAAACCATGTAGCCATCATGGGTAGAAAAAGGTCATACTTTTTAGATGAATCATTTTCGCAATAGACTAATGGATCCACTTAGTAATTCAGGTCCTATACATTTGGCCGAGTATAGGATGCGTTGGCAGCATACTGAAGATCGTTGTATCATCACAATAGCTCTTATGTGATGGTTGTCGGTTAGAGAAACTCCCATATAAGTTATTGTATTCTTATAAACACAGTTATTTGTATTTTTACATACATTTCAGAGTTATGTTGTATCCTTTCATACACACAGAGTTGACAACATGTTTTAAACAGTTTTTTTCTTTATATTGCACTTATTTTAAATTGCTTTATATTGAAATGAGTTCAGTCATATTGAGTTGAGTATCCAGAGTCGAATATCATATCTTTGAGTTGAGTATCTTATCTTTGAGTTGAGTATGTTATCCTTGAGTACTTCTGAGTTGAGTAAGTTTGAGTAGTTTTGAGTATCCTTGAGTTGAGTAAGTTTGAGTAGTTTTGAGTATCCTTGAGTTGAGTAAGTTTGAAAAGTGGTAAGTATGTTTCCATTTTTATCAAGTTCAAGCTTATGTTATGCTTTAGAATTCCTCTTACATGCTCGTACATTCCACGTACTGAGCCATTTGGCTTGCATCTTTTCATGATGCAGACACAGGTATTCAAGATCATCAACAGGAGCTTCGTTGATACATCTGAGAGTTCGAGTTAGCTATGGTGAGCCTCCTTGCTTCTGGAGGATTTCATTTACCTTTCAGTTATATCAGTTGTTAGGATGTTGTGGGTCTTGTCCCAACTTCAATCTTTATCAGTTAGAGGCTTCATAGATAGTCAGTATAGTTGAGAAGTCTGTATCATTTATTTTATTAAATGTTTTAAAGACTTAAGTTGCCTATTTTATGGCTAGTTGAATAATTTATTTTATTATTCAGGGTTTTCATTTGAGTTAAAGTTTGAATTTAAGTTTTATGAACTTTTATTTCAGTTTTAAAGTTTGTATGCTTGAATCAGTTTTCCGCTTGTAGTCAGCCAGGATGAGGGTTCGCTTGGGGACCAGCAATGGTCTTTGAGTGTCGGCCACGTCCAGGGTGTAGGCTCGGGTCATGACAACCTCCTTTTACTTAGATTAGCCAGAGCAGATACAACACTTCCCACTAAGCTATCACCCTAGATAACTTAGACTTTGCTAAGTGGATACCACACCGCCCACTAAATCAACTAACTCCTAGATGACTTAGACTTTGACTGAGCAGATACAACACTGCTCACTAAATTGGCTAACTCTAACCGACTTAGACCTTTCACACAGAAACAAATGATCTACTATCCTTTATAACTTAGGAGTAGATTTACAATGTAAGCACATAAGACAAAAAGCTCTAAATACAACAAAGACTCTTCTTCACTCTATCAGGTCCCTTTGTTGAGTTGAGCAGTGTTCTTCCTTGAAGATAGCCTTCTTTTCAAGCTTATGAATTTTCAGAGAAAATCCAAGTTTTGTTTGCCAAATCTTGATTTTGTGTATTTTGGAAAGAGTTAATATAATCAACACAAACTCGTTGAAACAATCCTATTGGCTGAAGGCCTGGTGTTTAGAAAAGTTGTGCACCTACCACATCAGAGGTGGCAGCTTTTCTGACAGTCATCTTGTCACCTTTTCACGTAAGCAATCTTGCAGGGACGGTCCCTTGAAAACTTCTTTATGAGTTCTTGAAAGGCTTGATGGCGACTTCCTCCTTTGAATGAATGAATTTAATATGGTGTTTGTCCATATATTAGTCATGAAGAATTATCATTCAATGTACAAACACCCTCGTCGCTTCTGATTGGTGAAGTACTCTGCAGCTTCACCAACTCTCTGACGCGGACTGCTTTTACAGTTGTACAACACTTTGACAAATAGACGAGCATACTTTGTAGAGGACCAGGTCCCTGCACTTGTGAGGAGATCATCAAAACATCTAGGAGTGCTAGCACTTATCATAAAGCCTATGGCTCAACACATTAGAGATGTGAGGAGAAGGTTCCAATATTATATGAGGACAATTTTGCTTGGGTAACTGAAATGAAAGAAGAATATATTGAAGGAAACAAAATAAGCATATTTCGCCGATGTTCTTTTCATCACGGTCTTCAACAAAATTTATACAATATTGATATGTGTTATTTCTGAAATATTATGTGATGTTTTCATCAGGGGGAGTAAATACGCGCTGAACTCGTTTTTCCTTGTCTTAGATTTTACCCCAATGAGTTTTTCAAGCAAGGTTTTCAATGAGGCAGCGACCAACGCGTATTACAGGATATATGTACTCTTTTCCCAACATGACAGCTCGTGGAGGGGTCTACGAATCGTGGATGAGGTTCGTGGATTGAGTTTTAGACTTGGTGATATTGTAACACCAAGAGCTCTATAGATAGCTTGTACGGGTTGTAAAAAGGAACTATAACCCGTAGTTGTTGATTCATGGTTGTCTTTTAGAAAAACTCAAGTCTCTAGGGATTTGTTTACGACTAGCAAGTACGTTCCGTCAAAGGATGTATGAACCGTACTTGGCACTCATGATTCGTAAGCTTGTGGACCCATCCCTTTAGATAAGACTCAAGTGTACAAGAGGTTCTACAGGTTGTGGATTAGAGTATGGATCATCAATGGTAACTCAAGGTTCCTATTTATCAGAGAGAGGTACTTTCAGTTCAAGGATCCACGAATGGATAGTACGGTCCGTAGAAGTTAGTATAAATCATAGATGACCCTTGTGGGTGGATCTATCCATTTTTAATAAGGGGTAATCCATTATTTTCCTAACCTTCCTAAGCCTAAACCCCGACGATAAGGTTCTTTTCTGTTTATTTTAGCCCTAACACTCTCATAATCATTCCCAAGACTTAGAGCAAGGATTTAAGAGGAGAAATCTAGGGTTTAAGTTAAGTTCATTAAGTTTCCTTAAAAACTTTGTTCTTCTAGGTATGTAAGGCTATTCATAGTGTTGAACTAAGTTCTTCCTCATGCCCTACATCTAAATTTAGTCACTACGAGTAAATTCTAAGGTTTTACGCTGAACTCCCTTAATTCTAAACTTTGCTTTTATTCCTTAGTCGGCGTTCTGATTTCATTATAATTAAGACTATAATATTTGTATATTCTGAGTTTGAATCATTATCCATGTTCATTTTATCACATGAAACATTATTTTAGTTAAGAATTATTAAGAACCTTAACAAAATTGTTTATAAGCATTGATTTCTCACTTAAAGTAAGTTCAATAGTTTTACATGATTATTTGAGAACAGCTTTAAGGGAACACAAATAGTTCCAAGTTCATCCTTTTTTTTTATATAGAAAGGCTTTAATAATTTTAAAAAAGCATAAATAGTTTCAGAAGTATTTTATTTAGATAAAGTAAGACACCAGTATATACTTAACGAAGTATGACCCTTTTTGCATGTTTTGGGAGTAGAATTGAGCATGAATTTGGATAAGAGTGTAACAAATCCGAATTCCTCACAATATTAATAAGAGAACTGAAATGCAATTACAACTTTAGAATTGTGATTGCAATATTCAAACTATGGAAATACAATGGAAATATTGAAATAACAAGTAATTAAAGATACAGAGAAGAATGGAGCTGAGAAGCTTAGACTCTAGAAGAAGAGGAGAGGACAAACATTATCTTCAATATGCATCATTCCTAAATCATTGACCACTACCCCTTTTAATGGAACCTTTCTCGTACCAACTACTCGACCCGGATCCCAAATTAGCCTAGACCTATTGCTTGTTCTTGGCCCAATAGCTCTTGTCAGCCCAATAACTGCTTGTTTGACCTTGGTATCCATATTGGGTTTGACTTGGTTCATAACAATACTCTCGTCCTCAATAAGAACCTTGTCCTCAAGGTTCAAGTCAACAAATCTTGTCAACAAAGGCGTTGGTAATCCAGGTGTAGTTACAGTGACTTCAAGATGCATGAAGTACAATTGATGACAAGTGCCAGCAAGTCCCTTGTGAGCACAATCAAGAGCGTCCTACCAAGCTATGTTTATTGTGGAAGCATAGCTCACTTCAAGTTGGACATGGCTATGATAAGAGAAATCTTGTAGTTTCTCCAAATGTCCCATAGGCCACAAAATACCGTCCACCTCCACATAATCAAAATCATGTAATACCGCATCATCACTATTAATAACAACAGAAATAAACCCAAGATGTCTTCCAATAAACAAACTATGGATAAATCTATGTAAGCCAATCTTGAAGGACCAGTTACGGACAGACACATATATCACTAACTGCTCAATACTATTTCTTCTCGATATTTTCACCGGGCCAGTAATGTCAATTTGGAGCACATAAAAATGAGCAACATAGTTCTGAACAAGCATCATGTAGCAGATCTCAATTTAGCAGTCAAGATTAATGTTGACATCGTGTCGCCAAACTGATGTTCGCTCAAAGTTGGCCACCAAAACATCAAGGTTTACAACATAATTATATGTATCGACAATTAGTTTATATGTGATTGATGGACAGGGGATTGCAATGTAGTTATAGATAACACATGCCCCATTAGACACATAGCAATGCACACACCATGGTTGTCTGGGATCCCACACTCTACTCATTGAGTGTCAATCTGCATTTAAGAAAAATTTAACAAAACCTAAGCCCCATAAATTGTCCCGCAAACATAGATATGATTGTGTCATTAATTTGGGTGACTCCCCACCCGCCTCGTTGAGGGATTTTTAGTGGATCCATAAGTAAAGTTGTGTCCTATGCTATGTAAGGTATAGAGTGACCCTGTTAATGTGGGCAAGACATTATATCATCACGAAGCTCATAGTGATGGTTGTCAGTTAGAGAAACTTCTCCAGAAAACTGATGTATTTTATTTTAGTGTTATTCCATTACTTCATAGCTTATTGGAAAACTTTAATGATTTCATTTTGTCTTCATGCTTTACTTCAATTAAGTTATATTTCAGTCTTTCATTCAGTTAAGTTTTCTTTTTCATTCATCTTTATTACAAACCATAAATTCCATGTATTTCCGTCATTCGACATTGCATCATTTCAAGATTACATATGTTGACAGCTTTGGGTGAGACCTCTTTGCTTTCAGAGGACTCTAGTCTTATTATTTTAGTAGTATCTTTTAAGTCAGTATTTTCAAACAGCTTACAAGATTGAGTCATTCTGTTAAAGTTCTTTAAAATTTCAGCTTCTTATGCATGTCTTTATTCTTCCGCTAAGTAGTAAACTAGGACAATCATTCCCTTTGAGACTAGCAATGATTTTCGAGTACCGAGCGTATCCTAGGTGTAGACTCGGGGTCTGACAATTATTTTTTTTGCTCTTGTTAACGTTCTTGACACTAATTTGATAGTATATATATATAGAGAGAGAGATATATATAAATATATTTTAGGATTAGTTTGTAGGATTGCATGATCCTTCGACTTTATATGGCTATTTTCTAATAGCTTAGCTTTGTTTTTAGCCAGTAAACCTTAGTGTCGCTTGACTGTGATCCTGGTGTCATTATAGTATCTTTAGAAATCTTCTAGATGGCGTGAAACTTAGGTTGCTACGTGTTATCTTGTTTCAAAATGATTGTGTGAATGTACTTATATTTTCTAGCCATCATTTCTTAATAGCTATTTATTGTTGGGCCTGAGGTCGCGAGTTTGGACTAGATGGAGTTCCTAGTTAGTACGTCTATACCATGTCAAGTGTTACCTGATTGATTGTTTGATGTGTTGATTTTTATTGGGTTTATTTTTGGATGGTTGGTACTTAGCCTTGACTTTTTTTTATTCTTAAAAAAACCTTGGGAAGTTTATATTTAAGGAATAGAAATGGTTTTTGCTAAAGTTTTCCTCCACTTGTTGAGATCCGAAGGGGCAGCTCACTGTTTTAATTAAGGGAACTAAGTTTTTATGTGAATATGTATTATTTTGGAGTTTAAATGACTTAAAATGGAAAATACTGATTTTATGAGTGTGGTGTATATGTTTGTTCACTTTTGCACTGATAAATTTGAGGTATCAATCCGTTGACTCAAATACGGGTTATGTTCTATTGCATTGCATTTGTTCAAATTCAGTTTTTCAAAATAAAAATTATAGCAATTGACAAAAAGGAAATAAAAAAGGAACTCATCTTTTAACCAGATCCAACTAAATTTAGTGGACTTTTTAATGAAGAGGTATGAATTAATGACGGAAAGTTTCAATTACAGAAAGGACATAAGAACAAAAACCCAATGCAACAAATTCTTAATATTTTTCATATGGTAGCAGACATGTGAATAATGCTCACAAAATTTCAAAGTTGATAAAAACAAACATATTCAAGAAAGATATCAATACATATCCTGGAGGGTGGCATGGGAATAGCTAATGTCACAAGGAATGAACAGAAGTCTTGGACTATGATAATCAAAGTGCAATCTAAAGGTTTCATTATTTTGTCTTCTACTGGAAGATATTTAATTACATTGTCATCCTAGTTACAAATTTATTTATCATGCATCTCAATTAAAATTGCTTGGCCGATAAAAAAATTAATATTTCAATTGTATCGATTGATGAAATTTTATGTGCCTTAGTTCTATCAATTTTCAAATTTCTCTATAACCCACCCCTCCTCCCTCTCCCTCTCCCCCCCCCCCCCACACACACACATTAGTTCTCCTCGAGTGTATCATTTCATAAAAAATTGTCTTCCATCCAAATCAATTCTTTCTCTTCAATTCTAGCGAATTGGGGATCTACTTGAGGAGTTCCCTCCCTTGCGACTCGTCATTCCATTAATCTTGTCATTCATGTAAGTTATTCTTTCTTTTTAACTTGAATTTGATTGCATCCATGTTGAGGGAGTTTTTTGTTGGTGGTGATTTTCTGCATTAGTTTTTATTTTAATTGAGATATAGATCTTTATTTTATTTTGAAAGTACTACTCTAAACAAAACATGATTTACAGATTCATTCTTTGAAGATTTAGAGTGATTTTCAATCTTCATTTTTTAAAGTATAATTCTTGGTATATTTTTTCTTCTCAATTTTATTATTAATATTGTTTTATGGTTTTAAAGATATGTGTGACTTGAGTATTATGTAATGAAAGTCACTATTTCACAATTCATGAGCTCCCAAAAGGGAGGGTTACAATTTTCGATGTGAAGTAGGGGCTATAGTTTGTTTGTTTCAGTTCAATGTTTTAATTTAGTATTAACCACTTGATAGTTATTTCGGTGTAGATGAAAGTGTTACCTAAAATAATATTTTTCTTACTTATAAACTATGGTTTTTGCAACTTCTGATGGTCTCTATTTGAACTACACAAGTCGTGTTTGTCAATAAATTGCATGATTGCATGAATATATTTCCTTTTGTGTTTTTCACAGATCTTCCGGGAAATCAAGACATCTTTTATAGAGTTGAATGGATTTTAGTTCAAGTTATTTTCAATATTCTTTGGAAAAGCATGTGATTGTATGTCTTTTTATTGGTTTTGCATACTTTTTTTTTGTCTTTCTTCAAGTGTTAATGAAGGGAAAGGAAAGAACCACTAGTAATCACTTGACACATTTTTTTCATTATACATTACAGATATACCTAATTGAGCAATGTATAGATTAATGTCATTGTATGTTGTGTTGAGATCACGGAGCACCTGAAAATTATATTTTATATTTTTATTGAACTTTTTCTCTTTTAAAAAAGAATAGTTGTCTACTTATTTTAATTTGTCTTTCCTTCAAGTTAGTATGAAAGAAACAAAAAAAAAAGGAGAGTTGATTATTTGAAAAGAATTTTTCATTAAATTGATGTGTTTCATGTATTTTATGTACATAGCAAATTACAAATATATAATTGACATCATTATATCATTGTGATTTCAGGTTTAGGAAGCACTACAATAACTTTATATCAGGAAACTTTTAGAAGAAAAGAAAATCAACAATAATGAAGCGTCGTACTAGTACAACAAACACCATATTTCAAAAGGAGGCCACTTATGGTTTTGGTCCTGTAAGAACTATGACTTCTGCTTCACATCGCTCTAGAATATTCTATATAAGACCAGAATCCCGTCTTATTGATATGGTACCCAATATTTTGCGAAATTATTATTCCTCTGATGGGAGCCTAATTATTTTTTTGGCTAATGGAACAAACATATACTATGTTTCCATTGTTCCAAGAAATCCTTTTTCCTTTTGGATTCCAGAAGGAATGCTAACAAATACAATCATTCCCAATTTTTCATTATCATTACCGTGTATTTTATGGAACTACACCCCAAGATTTGTGGAAGTAAATCATGCATTTGATCGTATGACATTGCCACTGCGTCTTACCTATTTTCCCATGGTAAATATTCTTCGCCTACTCTTTCTTTTCTTTTTAATTATAAATTTATTGCAATATTTACATAATTAGTTTTCTCATGATCAATACTTGATCTAATTACTAACTTAAACTTATCATGTCATAAGTATATTTTTAATATTTAGAGGTAATTATTTTTAACATTTGATGCACTATGCTTTTAATGATTGAATTGTATTAGTTGTTAAATTTTCATAGTAATAAGTGCTACTTTGCTTGAATATTTGTTAAACATAACGAAAATAGGTAAGGCTTGTAAAATTTTGTTTAGGAATATGGGTGCGGGAAGTTGAGCGACAACCACAATGAGTATGCGTTTAATTATATGATCAAACAGCTCTGTTCGATCGAGGGATAATAGATATGAGCTGACAACTTATGTTTGCTGGTATTTTGTTTTGGGTGAGATATACACCAAAAGGAATTAATGTTATCATTATCTTGTTCAAAAAATTTTAAAAAAAAGTAGAAGAACCAAAAGTAAGTCATCTTACTTTGTTGATAGCCTAATCAAATTTGCATCTTCCATAGTAGCCCAGGAGTAAGCTTTTGTTTCTGCAAGAACTATTGAAACATACATTTTTAAAACAATAAAAAAGAAGAATATAAGAATTTATCACTTGACATGATATTTTTAAATAATAATGATTTTGTTGTATTTTATAAAATATTCATAGCTAGTTGATTTTTCTTTATGTATAATTGATCTGTAAAATTTACTTGCTTAGAAATTATAGAAGTTGTATGTGTCATTTCTGGCACAAAATTCCATATCTCAAACTTTTTATAAGTTTGAGTGAAAAACATGAGTTATGACATATAATGTACAAAAAATAGTATGTATATTTTTCCTTACAAATTATGATTTTGAATTTAGTGTTTGTTGGCCCTTCAAGACCAGACTGAAAATGTCAATACAAGATTGAGCAGAGAAGTCATTGTTGCACGTATGGATTGCATCATGTATCAGTGAACAAAAAGATCTATACGTTACGATGATACATGTTCTATTTTTTTGGTAACGACTTATTTTCATTTGATTCTCTCCTCATATCGCTTAAAATATAGTCATGTATGTAAAATTATCTTACTCGAAAAATACTTTCCATTTTGCAGGATGACTACTCTGATGGGCAGATCATTGGAAGCGCCGACTGTCAGCACACCTTTCACTTTGATTGCATCAGCCAATGGCTCATGCAGAAAAATTCATGTCCCCTCTGCAAAAGGATTGCATTGGCAATTTAAGAACTCCAAGCTAAAATTGCATACATTAATGTGTATGCAATTGTTTATGTTACGCACATTATGAGAAAGTAAAAATTTTGGTGTTGGATGATATGAAATATAGTTGTAACATCCTGAAATTTGAAATAACGATGAAGAGGCTTAGAATTTGAAATAGACATTTTTGGAAAGAATTTAAAAATCTGGAAAATTTGGTCAAGTATGGGAAAGAAATGAGTTTTTGGCCAACTTTGATCAGTCATACCTCCTAGTCCAGGATGATTTAGGTGTGGTTCAAGTTATGTTTTCAAAGCTCGGGGAATGATCTTTCCAACACCGTCGAGTTTGCTCGATTCCGAGTTCGTATGAGTGAGTTATGCCCTTTGGAAGTTGGGAAGTAGGCAGGGAAGTCCGTCCGAAAAATGTAAGGGTATTTTGGTCTTTTCCCTAACCAATTCTTTTGGTTATATTAATGTGTTAGACTGACTTTAGATCAGTTTTTCCCATTTTAAAAGAGTGAGAGCAAGTGTTTGAGAGTGAAGAGGAGAAGAAGAGGAAGAAGAGAAGATCAAGCAAGATTTCGTCAAAGATTGTCGTGGATATCATCGGGGGTGATCCCTACTAGGTATGTGAGTTCATAGTGATGGGTTGGTTTTTTCCCCCACACGCCAAACTCGTTTTATTTCCGATAAAAGATTAGTTGTGTTGTTGAAGTTGTTGGTTGTGTTGTTGATGTTGTGATTGTGTTGAAGTCTTGTTGATTTGGGACATGTTTCCGGGTTAAATCTATTGTATGTTGAGTGGTTTTATGTTTCTAAGTGTTT
>JAJOOS010003500.1:0-12554 GCA_029582725.1 Solanum chiquidenum | reverse complement strand
TGTTAGAATAGGAATATGTTTATACAATCCTATTAGAATAGGAATATGTTTATACAATCCTATTAGAATAGGAATATGTTTATACAATCCTATTAGAATAGGAATAGGTTTATACAATCCTATTAGAATAGGAATAGTAATAGAAATAGGAATACTAAATAGTATCCTACTTGGTAAAGGATTGTATTCTAGGGTCTATAAATAGGGTCTCAATGTAATAATGTATACAACAACAATTCAATAATATTCTTCTCTTATATTTCTCACAATCTTGATGATCCAGATGTGATAATTCTCTCTGGTAAAAGTTGGAGGACTCATCGTTGGTTGATTTTCAGGTGCCATAAATTTTTTCAGCAATCAAATTCAAGAAAACATAGAAAGTAGATGAGCCAAACAAACAAAATTTTGATTCAGATCCCTTAGGAAATAGGCTCTGATCCCATGTTTAGAAGAAAAGGAAGAAGAACTTCAAGGCTACAAGATGTTAACAGTAGGAATTGCAACTGTAAATTGCTACAGAAATCTGAAGATGAAGATGAAGATAGGAAAGGCTGAAGTTTTCTTTTGAGTTCTATATTTCACTCTAGATGTTCCATCACATAAGGTTTATATATAAATAAAATGTGAGAATTACAACCACATAATAAAGGCATCTCCAACCCAAACACCAAACTATGTACATATGTGGTTCACTAACCACCACTCATTTTTAAATCAAAAGACTTATCTACTACAAAATATCTACAATCTAGGACTTTCTAGAGAAATCTTACTTTCCTAGCAGCAAAATCATCTGTCACATGGTGGCTCACCCTCATCATCCCTATCCCCTATCATCACTACCTTCCCATAGTGAACCTTTAATTGACAATTCATCATCACCTGTCTATCGTTCACAGCCTTACACTTACGCTCCAGTTGAACCTATACCAAGAACATCATGACCAACTCTTAGAAGATCACTTAGGCAACACACCCTCCCTGCACATTTTCTGGACTACATATCTACACCATGCCAACCTTAAGTCTCCCGATGGTAGCTCCAAATATCCCAGTACCTCATCTCTGATTTCCTTCTTTTCAAACCACAATCATGTCTCCCTCAATTCTCTTGCTCCTGATAATCTGCTTTTGGTTCAAACTGTTTGCACTAACAATGAGCCAACTTCCTATGAAGAGGCAGCATTGCTCCCTGCTTGGCAAGCAGCAATGAAACTTGAGCAAGGTCACCCTGCCAGTGGAAAGGAGTCTGTAGGCTGCAAATGGGTATATAATCAAACATAAGGCAGATGGGTGTATTGAGAAGTTTAACGACAGGCTGGTCGTCAAAGGTTATACTCAACAAGAAGGGATTGATTACACAAAAATTCTCACTAGTTGTTCAGATGACTAATGTCAGAGCCTTAATAGCAACTATACTTAAGAAAGAAAGGTGTATTTCTCAACTTGATGTAAATAATGGATTTCTCATGGAGATTTACATGTATAAGTCTACATGGAAGTTCCTCTTAGGGTGTGTTTGGTTGGGTTAAATGTTTTCCAAATCAACTCATTTTCCTCAAATTTAAGGAAAATGACTTCCCTTCAAAACTTAAAGAAAACATTTTCCAAAACTCTCTTCCAACTTCAAATTACAATTTTCTTTTATTGAAAAAATCAATTTATTTTGTCCCTACTCTCAGACCAGCCCCCCAACCAAACATGAGAAAATAAGTCAAAAATCTACTTGTTTTCCAAGAAAACATTTTCTAGGAAAACATTTTCCTTCGTACCAAACACACCCTTAGTCTCACTGTTACCAATCCTGACCTTGTTTGCAAGCTAAACAAGTCACTCTATGGTCTCATACAAGCAAGTAGGCAGTGGTATGGCAAACTAGCTGAGGCATTATGTTCCAGAGGTCAGTGGGTACACTCGCTCTCCGAAAGATTACTCCTTGTTCTACAGAAAACACTCTTCCGCAATGTATATTTCAGTGTATGTAGATGATGGTATCATCACAGGAACTGACTCAAGAGAAATTTCTTAGCTTAAGGATTACCGATATGATAGGTTTAAGATCAAAGATTTGGGCAGGTTACACTATATTTTGGGTTTGGAAGTTCTATACTGAATGGATGGAGTCATTATCTCACAAAGGAAGTTTGATGGTGACTTGTTGAAGGAGTATGATTGTCTTAGTTTTAGCAGCTTCACTTCTCTTGATCTATTCCGTAAAACTAAAACATAAGGAATATCCAGCAATATCAGATCATTCCTTTTACAGAAAGTTAATAGGGAAGTTAAATTTCTTGACAAACACTAGGCATGAAATTGCCTATAGTGTCCAACATCTAAGACAGTTCATGCAAAATCCAAGGGAACCCCACTCACAAGCAGCTTGCATTTGCTCAGGTATCTCAAGACAGACACTACACTTGGCATTTTTCTCTCAAATGATCCTGACTGCACCATAAGTGGTTACTGTGATTCAGATTGGGCCACATGCCCTGACTCTAGGAGATCAGTTAGTGGTTACCTTGTATTTCTAGGAAACAGACCTATAAGATGGAAATCTAAGAAGCAAGAAACAATTTCCCTATCATCAGCAGAAGCTGAATACTAATCCTCTGAAAACTGGTTAGAGAGATTACTTGGTTGTGCAGGTTGTTCAGAGAGTTAGATGTATCTTTTCCTTAGACTGCATCAATCTTCTGTGACAGTCAGTATGCCATACAAATAGAAAGAAAACATGTTTCTCGTGAATGGACAAAACACATTGAGGTTGACTGTCACTTGGCAGACATTCTCACCAAATCCTTAACTGGAGTCAAACATTCTGCTGTACTCACCAAGTTGGCTTGAGAACCTCACCGCCAACTTAAGGGGGGTATTAGGATATATATTTGTAATTACAATTATTATAAGCAAGCGGTAGTTAGTTTGTTAAATATTAGTTAGTGAGAATTAGCCTACCTTAGATGTTGCTTAGCTATCAATTTGAAGTCAGTTAAGATAGTTTGGATTATTTTTTTTTGCATGCTTTGGATATTCAGAAAATGGAATCAGTTGAGCATTCTACCAAAATATCTGTATCTCTTCTTTGCAAGTCGCCATTACAGCTAAGTCAATTGCTGAGTATCCATGGCAGCTGATCTTATCAGTTTGTTCGGATGAAACAGAAAAAAGTTTCTGTTAACATTGTTACCTTGTAAACATGTCCAAAAACACCCTCTCCAATCTTGTTGCTCAGCGAAAAGTTATTGGTAGCATGAGATATAGTTTCAAAATCAAGCAACGGTAAATCTAGCTCTTTGTTTTTGTTTTCGTTAGTGCAGAACATTTCAGAGCTTCTTGTTCCTCTTCCTGTTAAAATAAGGACTTAATTGAATGTAAAGAGAAAAATTCTGATATTTACCAAATGTGACTCCAGAAAAAAGGTACCACTAATTCAAAAGCAGCAAAAACCTCTAGTTTACCTTTGCTAAAATGTTACTGATTCTGATCCTTCTTCTTTCGCCTTACGTACAAGATTAAGCATAGTGCTAAGAGCAGACCTAACGCTGCCACTGGCAAGCTGATACTCAGTATCTTTACCTTTTTTGTACTGGAGTTACCTGAGGATCAAATAAATAAACTCATCGAGTTTCATAAGAAGGAAATCTGTTTTGTTTGTAGAGAAACCTCAACTTGCTCATTCCATGACATTTAATTTGGTCTAGAATAATACTCAAAATATAATGTAGCATTCTTAACAACCTTACATGAAAAAGTGAAGAAACAGATTTGTACCTGACTCGGAAGAGTCCAACTTAACATAGATATCTTGCCCACTAGCACCAAACTCTCTGATGTCCATCAGCTCATTAAACCAAAGCAAACAGCCTTCATTTGTCCCTGTTATGTCTGGATTTGCATAAGCCGTACATGAGCAGTTTCTCAAGCACAATTCCTCGCATGCATTAAGAGTCACTCCTGGACTGTACCAAGCAAAACGAGTGTCTGGAAACTTGATGCCTGGATATTTCAAGAATTTAACTTCCTTTTGGCAATTCAATGATGTCTTTCTAACACAACCTTTTGACCAATTTCCCCTTGCCCATTCTGTTGGATCTTTCGGTTCAAATTTATCCGGACATCTGCAGATAGGAATGTTGCCACTGTTGCAGAAACCATATGACTGACACTGTCCATAAATGTCACAGTTATCTGCTGGTACACTAACATAGTCATCCCAATTCTGAGTTTGATTATTCCATATCGAGAGTTGTAGAACCCCATTTACTTGCATCACTACCCTTGCAAGGATAGACCTATCCGTTAACTGATACATAAATGAAACTTTCTCTGGATCAGATATATATGTATAGTTATAATCAGGACTTGGTAGCTGAGATGGCGAATTAGAAAAGCCTCGACCATTCCATGGTCCAGACCTGTAGCGTTCAATGGAACCGTTCATGACAAATGGTTGTGGGAATCCACGAAGATCAAATACCCAACTAAACTCACCCTCGGAGGGGTCATTTCTGCTCTTCCACGACCTGAGGAAACCACGAAAACCAGTCTTCAGATCAATCCCAAGCTTCATTCCAGGTAGAGCCGTATCAGTGGGATAGTCAAAACTCTGCCACAGATAATTCTCAGTTGAATCATCTCTAACAACAAGATTGCCTGAATCAAGAAGTTGTGCTATTGGATTTTCCACATGTCTAGTGGAATTGGATGACCAAATGACTCTGCCAGAACCATTTATAAGAGTAAAAATTCCTTGTCTGGTTAAATTTAGCGCGCTGGATGTATCGTTGAGTGGACTGTCCCGATTAGCAACCCATACCACTGTCTGTACAGTAACTTTATTAAATAATATTCCTAAGTACCGTTTCCCTGATGTCCCAGGTGAAAAAAATTCCAACTTGAACTTGCCACCAGATGAAATAATGGTAGCTCCATCTGTTAGAGGTTGATTTACAGGTATGGTATCTAGAGCAGTAGTCGACAGAATCCATATGGATGACAAGAAGAAAAGTATGTTTATGGCTTCCATTCGTCTTTATTGTTATCTTAGCAGATGGAGGTTTTCTTCTTTTTTTTCCAGATGAAGTCATGGAGATGTTCAGAAGCTTGATTAATCAATTTGTTGTGTGGACTTTGACAAGAAATGATAGGTTGATCATTCGTATTAACATAGTCCGCGTGGAAAAAGCTCAGAAATCAATCAACTGTTGATCATCTTTAAAACACTTTTTTAGTTGATTAAGTAATTTAAAAATACTGTTCTATATGATTAAATATTTTAAAAACATCCCTCTTGTGATACATGTCATCCACCAAAGTATATATGTGGAATTTTCTATTGATTTGACATACACATAAATAAATAAATAAATAAATAAATATAGTAAGTATTTGAAAAACATTTATTGTTAAGAATTTAACAACTATAGAAGAAAAGAAGAACTTTTTTTCTTTTAAAAATTAAAATTATTTTTTATTACCCCATCTCACCCTACTCCAACTCCACACCTCACTAGTCACTACCCATCCACCTCTAAAAATATTTATGGGGTAAGAATTTTATTTTATTTTATTTTAAAAAGTAATTTTAATTTAATTAGCGCGGGGGAGTCGAGATAGCTAGGCAGTGGTGTGGAATAAGAATATTTTTTTGAAACCTTTTTTTCAAAATTGGGGGGTGACGGGTGGGGTGGGTGGTGGGGTTGGGGTACAGGGTAGGGATGACGTAGGGTAAGCAAAGAATTAATATTTTTAGAAAAAATTCTTCTCTTCTTTATTGCGAATTTTAGCATTTAATTATTTAAATGTTTTTTCTTTTTTATTTTACTACATATATCTATGTGTACGCATTGGTAGAAAATTCTACATATATGCGTGGATGGATGACATGTGGTATAAGAGGGAGTTTTAAAATTATTTAATCAAGTAGAAGGGTGTTTTTAAGGCTATCATTAGTTGGGGGGACTAAAGTAATAATTCACATCAATTTAAGAGTTATTTTCAATATTTTTCTCTATTTTTTATGGAATAATTATTTATTTATTCATTCTAATAAAATTTACTTTAAGTGAATTATTCGTATATTCATCAGTGTGTATTGTTTACTTATATAATAGAATAGAGGTGTCAAATGGGTGGGTTATACTGAAGTTAGAGAAATTAAAATGGGCTAAACTAGAAATCGGGTTGAGTCATGCCCACTCGAGTTTACTTTGGGCTCAAATGGATTAAAAATTGGGTTGGGTCATGACCCACCCAATTTGACCCGCTTAATATCAAGAATTTTAGCTATTGCTATTTAGCTTTTATAACCACAATTTGAATTTCAACTAAAAAAAATTTGAAAAAAAAAACAAGTTCTCGATTTGAAGGGTGCACAGGTCAAATACTATAGTTGTTGCATAACAAAAATTTAAAAGCTCAAAGGCAATTGACACCTAGGGGTTGTTTGGTGTGAGGGATAAAAATAAATAGTCATTGGATAAAAAAAAATTGTCCAAGAAATTTTTTTTGGTGTTTTGTTTGGTTGTTAAGTTTAGGATAACTTATTCATATATACCATAGTAATGGATAAATTATAGCTTTTTTCAGTATGAAAAAGACAATAGATTCCATGGTATAGCTCACATGGTCTATGCCGGTTAATGGTAAACATCCCACATAAGATTATGGGTTTCTTTAAAGACTGAGTTCCTCAAAAATTATGATTTAAGCTTATGTTATGATTTTCAAATGTTGCATTGACCATGTCTCATGATTTATGATTTGAGCTTATCAAGATTTAATAAGTTTTACTTGGCCATGCATCATGTTTTCAAGACTTAGCATGTTTCACATTTATGTTTATGCATGTTCCCCATATTCAGTACATTCAAAGTACTGACACATAAATCTCTTGTGTCTATATTGTTTCATAATATAATATTCGGCATTCCTCCCTCAGGTCGTGGCTAGTGAATTGATCACGGTTTGCTTAGTTTGTGGTGAGTTCTCATGGTTCGAGGGCATGATCACACATTATATATGAGTTTCTTGTCTTTTTCATTCTTTTAGTTTTCAGACTTATTTCGTGTGCCCGGACTTGTCCTAGTCACACCTATGCTATAGAGGCTTGTTGTCAGACTTGGTATAATTCTGTGTTTACAGTCTTTGTATTCTGATTTTGGTATCATGATGAGTTGAAGTATTGAGACTTATATTTTATTTATCTCTTTATATCGATTATGCGTATCTTATTGTCATGCTTATATCAAGTTACTTGTTAAGGTCTCGGAGATCTTATTTGCCATGTCACATCTAGAGGTAGTTTGGATTGTGACACTTGCGTTCTTTCTCTAATGCTCATTAGGGTGGGTGCCTCGACACTCGTCATTCACCCACCGAGTATTATGTGTTTCTTGGCAACTCCTTACTCTCTTGGAAGTCAAAGAAACAAGCAACAATGTCCAAATCATCGACTGAAGTAGAATATTGTGTCATGCCGACTACTTGCAGTGAAGTGATTTGGTTGCATCGTTTGTTGAATGATTTTGGCATTCATTTTTCCTCTCCCACGCCCATGTATTGTGACAATGAAAGTGTTGTAAAGATTGCCCCCAATCCCCTTTTTCATGAACGAACCAAGCACATCAAGATTGATTGTCACTTTGTTCGGAAAAAAATTGATGATGGTGATATTCTTTTTCTCAAGTTTCTTTTAGAGATCAACGGATAGATCTTTTCACCAAGTCTCAAACAAAGAAAATATATGAGTTCTTTAATTGCAAACTGTTGGTTGACCACCCTCAATTTGAAGGGATGTTAATCACCATCAATTACAATATCTACCTACCATATATAGTTGATTGCAAAATATTACTATATAATCTTCTGTAATTGTATTTATCATGTATAGTACTTACCATGTATTATATTTTATCATGTATAGTTTTCTTGTAACTTTATAAGTAGATAATTTCTCAAGTAATAGAAATTAAGATTTTCCCTTGTTCATAGTATTTATTATGTGTTTGCTTTGAACATCTAAATATACATTTATAGTGAGTTTTAGTTCAAGATGTCCTCCTTGAATGGTTAGTCCTTGAGTATGAAAATCCGTTAAGAACAATTATAAATAAATTACATATTTTTGTTGATATAAGTAATATTATTTAAATTCTATGTTTTTTTCCAAAATTGTCATATAATTATTAAATTATTTCTTTGGATTGGCTTGTCTATAAAAAAAACAGTTGGATAATCCGAATCGAAGCTCATAATAACCGGAGTCGAAAATTAGTGGGACACCCATAAGCTCAAAATTGTGTGTTAGCCTAGCCTCCGAGTACCACATAAATACTACGAAGTATTTGTTATTAGTTAAGTACTTCCTCTGTCCAACAATAGTTGTCCATTATTAACTTGACACACCTCTTAAGAAACAATAAATATTAGGGGTAATATTATTATATTATCCTTTGACTTTATTAAATTTAATGACAAGGGTAATAAAATAGATACAAAAGGTAAATTATCTTTTGATATTCTAAATTGAACAAGTTTTGTTGGACAATTATTTTTAGTATAGTGGACAACTGTTATTAGACGGAGGAGGGAATATGTTTTTTATAAGAGAATAAAATATGAAAGTGTGTGGCTATTTGGGAAAATGAGGCACAGATCGTCTGGCGGCTCTATGTGTTGACTAAAGACTCTTTTAAGTCTTTGTTGATACTGTTATGTTTTTCCACAAGACAATTTTTGGTTGCTCTGCTGCAAATAACACTATCTGAAAAAAATGGCAGAAGTGCTGCTAAGTGCTTCAGTTGAGGTTTTACTTCAAAAGTTACTTTTGCTTGCAACAAGTGGTAATAGTCATTTGTGGGGTTCCAAGAAAGAATTGGAAAAGCTGAGGAGATGTTTAGCTATGGCTAGAGCAGTTTTACATGATGCTGAGAGGCAACAGAGAAAGGACCAAGCAGTGAAGCTTTGGCTGAAGAAACTTGAAGACTTAGCTTATGATGCTGATAATTTGTTGGATGAGCTCAATTACACAACACTCAAGAAAAGTGAGTGGAAGGTATGTTTTGTTTTATCACTACCAAATCCACTTTCTTGTAAAATGAGGGCCAAAATCAGGGAGATCATTGTGAACCTGAAAATGATTAATGAGGAAGCCAGTGACTTTGATATCCCAAGAGGAGTTGGGGATGGAATTGATCATATCAACCATAAGGAGACTGACTGTTTCCATGGTGATTCCAATATTGTTGGAAGGGAGGATGATGTTTCAACAATGGTTGAATCCCTAATTTGTCAGACCAACCAAGTAGTTTCAGTTTTCCCTATAGTAGGCATGGGTGGGCTAGGTAAAACTACATTGGCTCGATTGATATACAACGATGAACAAATAGTAAGATATTTTGATGAGAGAATATGGGTCTGTGTCTCTGAGAATTTTGATGTGAACAAAATTATTAGACTGGTTTTAGAATCATTAACACAGAGAAGTATTGATGTGCAAAGTAGGAATGCTTTACTTCAAATACTCCACAAGGAACTAGGTGGCAGAAAATACTTGCTCGTTCTCGATGATGTTTGGAATGAAAAGCTTGAGGAGTGGGATGATTTTAAAAGGTCCTTAGTTGGCATTAATGCAACTAAGGGAAATGCCATTATCGTGACTACTCGAAGTGAACGAGTGGCATCCATAGTAGCAACACATCATCTTCATTTCTTGGAGAAATTATCAGAAGATGAATGTTGGTCTGTGTTCAAAGAAAGAGCATTTCCAGAAGGAGATGTGCCAATGGAATTGGTACCAATTGGTAAACAAATTGCGCACAAGTGTAGTGGTTTGCCTTTAGCAGCTAACTTGCTTGGAGGAATGTTGCGTCTCACGAAAGAAACCAGTGAGTGGTCATCAGTTTTGAGAAATGGCCTCTGGAACTTAAACGGGGATGAAAATGCAGTCTTGCAAGTGCTGAAGCTGAGTTTTGATCATTTGCCATCAACATCTGTCAAGAAGTGTTTCGCCTATTGTTCAATTTTCAGTCGAGATCATGACATTGAAAAGGATCAACTGGTACAATTATGGATGGCCGAAGGATTTCTCCAACTGAGCCAAGGAGATCATTTGAAAATGGAAAGCTTGGGAAATGAGTTTTTCAACATTTTGTTGCAAAATTCCCTATTACAGGATGTGAAAAGAGATGACTATGGTAACATTACCCATTGTAAGATGCACAACCTTGTTCATGTTCTTGCTCAATCAATTTCGAGATATGAAGGATTTAATGTAGGGTGCAGTACAGAAGATGGCCATCCACATGTTCGGTATCTTTCAATGAAGTCCTTAAGGGAATCAATGCCTTCAGTTGTCAAGGAAAAAGCAAGATCTTTATGCACCTTGTTTTTAGCTGATAATGTTTCTGGGAGCATGTTATCAAACTTCAAGTATTTGCGTGTATTAAGTTTCCATGGTGTTGACGTTGCTGAGGTACCGTCATCAATCAGCAAGCTAATACATTTAAGATATCTTGATCTATCAGGCACCAAAATTCGAGCTTTAGCAGATTCACTTTGCATGCTTTTTAATCTACAGACTTTAAGATTAAATGGATGTGACTTTCTTGAGAGTATTCCGAGTCAGTTGAGCAAGTTGAAAAACTTGAGACACCTACACTATTATTCATTCGATGCAACTTGTCTAATGCCATTCAAGATGGGACAATTAACTTGTCTGCAAACATTGCAATTCTTCAATGTTGGTTATGCTGATGGTCAGCAAATTGGTGAGATTGGATTTTTGAAGGAACTTGAAGGTGATTTTGAAATAAGAAATCTTGAGAAAGTAAATAACCAGCAAGAAGCTCGAAGTGCAGATCTGTGTAGAAAGGAAAATATTTATAAGTTAATATTTTAATGGAGCAGTGGGAGGCAAGACACAGTCAATGATGATTCTGTCTTGGGAGGCCTTGAACCTCATCCAAATTTGAAAAGCTTGACAGTCCAGAACTTCATGGGTGACAAGTTACCCACATGGATTATGACAATGATGGTCAGTACTATTGAGGGGCACTTACTGGGACTCGACAATCTGGTGGAGATCAAATTAAAAGGTTGTAGAAAGTGTGAAGAACTACCAATGATTGGGCACCTACCGCATCTCAAATATCTAGACCTCACTGGACTGGATAATTTGAAAAGCATAAGTCGTTCCTTTTATGGTAGAGACTTTCTCAGATCAAGAACCTATCAAGGTGATAATACAAATATCGCATCATTCAGATCACTAAAGAGACTCGTTTTCTGCAACATGCCCAACTTAGTTGAGTGGACTGAACTAGAAGAGGTGACAACAGAGAAGGTGTTCCCTCACTTGGAGGAAATAGAAATACACAACTGTTCACAATTAACTACCACTCCATGTTCTTTCCCCAGCCTGGAGGAATTGAGGATTTCAAATGTTAGCAGTTACCAGCCGTTGGAAAATATATGCAGTAGTGATAACTCATCAGGTCTTACATTCCTACATATTGATGGCTTGCTGGAGCTTGCTTGCCTTCCGGACAATCTTCTTAACAATATTAAGAATCTGGTATATCTGGCTATATATAAATGTCCTAATTTGGTGCATGTTGTTCCACGTGTGAGGGGTTTTGGTTCCTTTCTTCGTGTGTTGGATATCAAAGAGTGCACAAATCTCAGCACGTTACCTGATGATCTACAAACTCTTCAGTCTCTTGCAATGCTGTGGATATCTAGATGTCCAAAAATTACGTCAATCCCTAGCTTGGAAGGCCTGACGACTCTGGAAGAACTGAGAATCAGCTACTGTGACGAGTTGGCTTCTCTGCCAAATGAAATGCTACTGTCCTGCATGTCTCTGAAGTCTTTGAGCATAGAAAACTGTGTTAATTTAACCTCCTTTCCTAATTTGCAACAGTTGAATTCCCTTTTATCCTTGAGAATTGTTGATTGCCCACAGCTGACTTGTCTCCCCAAGGGGCTTCATTCTCTTTCTTGCTTAAACTACTTAAGAATTGGTCCATTTTCAGAGGATCTGTAGTTTGCAGAACTGAATTCCTTTCTATTATATCAACATTACATGTATATATACACTAGAAAGAAGCATCAACAAAGGTAAGAAAATATCCTACATATCTCTTATGATTCCTACAGATATCTCCTATCTATATAAGGTAATAGAATATATTTACAATATTCTGTAACACTCCCCCTCAAGCTGGAGCATATATATTAATCATGCCCAGCTTGTTACACAAATAGTTAACTCGAGCTCCATTCAATGCCTTTGTGAACAAATCAGCTAGTTGCTCTCCGGTCTTCACATAGCCTGTGGAAATCAGGTTTTCTTGAATCTTTTCACGAATAAAATGGCAGTCCACCTCAATGTGCTTAGTTCTTTCATGATACACTGGATTTGAGGCGATATGAAGAGCAGCTTGATTATCACACCAAAGTTTCGCGGGTGTGGGATACTTCAACCCAACTTCACTTAAGAGGTGATGTATCCACATAATCTCACATGTGGATTGTGCCATAGCTCTATA